>CAXKVW010000999.1:0-179013 GCA_964058825.1 Carex arenaria
TCCGCTTTGTATCCGTTTAAAGTAGATTTGGTTTAACATTTTGACATTCATTTACTATCCGTATCCGTATCTACTCTTTAAAATGTGGATATAGATATAATTTTACCACTATCCGCTCTGTTTTCACCCCTAAGTCTATATATCTTTGAGGAGGAGAATCGAGGTGGAAAAAAAAGTACATTAATTATATATTCATAACACAATGAACCGATGCCAATATTTATCAAGGGGATAGAGAGAATATCAGGTTGTACCAGCTGTCTCTTTCCAGAGAAATTAGTAAGAACAAATGAGACCAAAATTATTTTCTCTATTGAAACAGATTTTCATTTATTATTTCACTACATTTTTTTTGTTATGAAAAACTTTAGAGAATTCCAAATGTGAACTTCACAATATGTCAAATGTGAATATGGCGGGAGAAATCACAAATGAGTAGGGTTAAAATTTCTCCATTTTTGTGTTCTAGTTATGCTTCAATTAATATTCTTATTTTCGTTTTTAAAATTTAAATAGTTGATTTGAATGTTTAACATGATTTCATATTAAAATATGATTGGACACCAAATTTTATATTTTATGGATATTGCTTACTATTTTTATATAGGTACAAAATTAGAAGATTATGGACATCCAAAAATAATAACTTTGTATCTATATAAACAAATAGTAAAAAAGTTCAAAAAAATATAAAATTTAGTGTCCAAGCATATTTTAATATAAAGATCATGTTGAACTATTTGGATCAACCGTTTGAACTTTAAAAATAGAGATAATAATGTGGGACATGATTGGGCATAAAAACAAGAAGACATTTTAAACCTACTTATTATATATTAAATTGGATTATATTTTGAGCAAATATAGCTAAAATCTAGATCTGTTTTGTTATCTTACCATCCTGAAAGTACATTAAGAGCTAAAAAGTGATAAAAAAAAATCCCTTTATTTGTGAGAAAGAAAATGAACATGTAAACATAATAAATGTTAAGCCTATAATCTCACAGTACATTAACTCTCACAATTAGTTATTAGAAAACAATAATAAACTTATTGAATTCTGATATAGTTTCTTTATTTGTGCAGTCTTAAATAACGCGAATAGAAGGATCAAAAAAATAAGTGTAACAATTCATAAGCCACTGAAAAAGTAAATGAATAATTTATAATTTATTGAATCTGAAAAGGAAATAATTTATGTTTTGTTTATATCCTGGGAAGTGAAAAATGATTACTGGATGTCTCCAATATTTTCTTATTCTTCAGTCAATCATCAAAAGAAAACAATTAAAAAGAGTATCGTATGCCTATTTCATGAATGAGAAAGAGAAATATATAAACTTTAGCAGCCATAATACACCTGTTTTAACTATGTCTTTTTTTTTTTCATTCTGCATTGTTAATTTTTTTAAAGTTTCTATCTTCACATTAGATATATATTAAAAGTTAGAATTTCATCTCATATTTCTTCAAGCCAATTCTATTTTTAATTAAAATATTGACAATATATATTTTGTTCATGATCTTCGGAATTGGCAACTATATATTTATATATGTAATTAGTTGATGAGAGATATTCAAAATAGTAAATGGAATAACAACAATGATGAAATTAAAAGTTCTATTTACTTAAATATTAAATTAAAGTAAGTTGTTTTCATGTTATTGTTTTTTTTTCAATTTTTTTTCATATTTATGAGACATATATGGAGCATTTGCCAAGATAATGGAGATAATTTGTAAAAGTGTATTGAGAGTTGGATTTCCAATTTGTAAAAATGGAAATATTTTATTATAAATAGCAGGAACAATTAACACATATCAAATTAATTGGCAAACAAACGGGATGATCATATATACGGTGAAAACTTTGCCTTGTGAAATGAACGAGTCTCCATTATCTAATACGTGAAAACTATACAAGGAGAGTTGCCAGATATCAGTTCCAACTAAAGTGTTTTAGTTTCATATATTAAGAAAATTTAAAAACACAAATATCTCTCCAAACAAATTCAATTATTTAACTAAATAACAAAACATGCAAATAAAAATAATATGTTTAACATTTTTCTTATAGCAAAAAAGCATACACTGAATAACAAAAGTACAACACTTATTATTGCTCAAACATTATCATATAATTTTATTTTATGTAATTATCCTATAAGATAACAGTTACGAAATAGACCCATACCCTTACCCCTTTTTAAATACCCACAAATATATGACGAATGTTGAGCAGATCGATCGAGTTTATCGAACATCTAATTTATTAAACATCAGGCAAAGGAACACGCAATGTTGGTATCAAATATAGTGGCTCCTTTTTGGCAATGGATATTCCAGAGGTCTCTGTTACACTGACATCCTCTAGTTTCATCCCGTCAGGTAGTTTCCAATCAAAGTGCAGCAATAGACTTGCCAGAGCAGCTTCCAGGAAAGTCACACCGAATTTAAGTCCCGGACAAACCCTCCTCCCGGCACCAAATGGCACAAACTCAAAATCATTCCCTTTTAAGTCAACAGCATTCGTTATAAACCTCTCCGGTTTGAATTCATCTGGATCGTTCCAGTCGTCAGGGTTTCTTCCCAGAGCCCATGCATTGATTAATATGCGGGCCCCGGAGGGAATTGTGTAGCCAAGTATCTGGCAACTCTCCTTGCATAGTCGTGGCGCTAAAAGAGGTGCGGGTGGATGCAATCTCAGAGTTTCTTTGATGACTGATTGTAGATAACTGAGGGTATTCTCATCAAAGTTTTTATTATCACTTGCAGCTTGTCTTATCTCTGCTTGTGCCTTAGCCATCATCTCAGGTCTCTTAATTAGTTCTGTCATGGCCCATGCAGTCGTTGCCCCTGATGATTCAGTTCCTCCAACAAGTACATCCTGAATGAATAAAGAGTACATCATCAAAGTGAACATTCAATTATAATACTTTATATTACTTTTTATAATGCAACATTTCTTTTCTATTTGGCAAAGGTAAAATAAAAATAATGTATTTATGAAAATAAAAAAATAAGTTAGCGGCTTGATTCCTTTCATATCTAAAAAAAACAAAAACAAAAACAAATTAGAATTTGAGTTTGAATCCGGTCTGTTGTTATATATTTCTTAAAGAGACCTCGTGCATTACAGGTTTCGGTCGGATTGATCCGGATTCAAATTGGACGGTCTGCGCTCACTCCTATGTATATTTATCAAATGCATCTACTCTTTCCTACGTCCGTAGTTAGTAATGACATTAATGTGAATGCTTTTTCTGAGGTCATTATTATGTGTATTAATTATAATATATGTTAGCTGTTGAATACAATAATAGAAAAATGTATGAAAATTGGATCTGTTTTTTTAATAAGTTTCTCGTTCTTCCTTTTATCAGAGGCTTTGTTACTGCCACAGCTGGAGCATGGGTCTGTCTTAGGTCTTGATGCTTTAGAAGGATAATTAATGTCTATTATTAATGGCTTTTGTAGTTGCTTTGGTAGACATTTTATAATGGCTTTGGGTCGATTGGCTGAGTCGGACCCGAATCAGTGAGTTCTGAGCCAATTTATGAGTGAGTTACCCAGTGAGCACTTTTTCTGTGGAAAATCAGGTGAACTGCGTAGATCGACTCGGCCAATTCAACTGATTTTTGGTAAGAGTTTGTCGATCTGATTCTCCGTTTGTCAGCCAATTCCAAATGATCCGAGTTTGCTCCGATTCTCCATTTTGCGTTTTATTTTTTTAAGAAAGATAATGCCATAATGGTGCTCCAAAGAAATTGGAAAGGGTGAATTATACCTGGCCAGGTAGGGCAGAAGAATCTTCTACGATTTGTTTGGATAAACTTTGTGCATATCTTTCTACTGTAGAAAATTTGAAAAATCTAGTTGTTTAATTATGATGAAACCATGACTATTGTTCAAGAAGTGGACCTAATGAATTATTTTCTTCATGATTTTGCTGTTGAATTAATATGTTGTCAAGTGTGTGGTTGACTCATTTCACAAATTATAATGCTTCTTCATCTCTAATGAAATAAAAATATGTAATATTTCATTTCCGTTTGTCTTTTAACTGTGTGAGAATTCATCAGACTACATGTTCAGTTTTATATGTTTATATTATATTATGTTATATTATATTAATAGATTATTTCACTGTAATATTTTGCCTTAATATAATTGTTCCTGTTAGTTTGAATGGTTGGTTTCTCGCTAGATTTATGCTGATGTAGATTATTCTTTAGTTTCAATTATAAGTTTATAACCGGTGCTTTTGCCCACTATCTGAAGAAAAAGGTTATTGTTAATTCCTATTCTACAAATAAAGCGTGGTTTTATTCCTTTTTATGTATTATTTATTACACATATTTATATGAATTAGAAGTTAATCAGGCACATACCAATACAATAGCTTTTATGTTGTTGATCGTGATAGGTATTTCCAAGTCACCACGTTCCTTTACATTAAGAAGGACATCAACGAAGTCGTGCTCAATCTCCTCCTCTCCACTTTTCTTCTGTTCTAGTCGATCCTTCACATGGTCTTGTATAATCTCCTCCAGTACCGAATCAATTTGACTACATGTATTAATAATTAATATATGAGTCTCACTCAAACACTAAATTAAGGATAAGGATAATAAGAAGAACAAAATAAGAAATGCATGATAACAATTAATGTATATATATTATCAAATGTTACCGGTGGAGTCTCACAACTCTCCTTCTCATCTTCACATCCAGCCAACCGAATGATGGGAAGAAATCAGATAGGTGGAACCCAGAGAAAAGCTCCAGCATCTCACGAAGTGTTTCTAAAAAAGCTCCTCTCTTTTTACACTTTCCACCAATTGCTGCACGAATAATGAAATTGTTCGAAAGCTCATATGCCCTTGCACTCAAATTGACTGGTGTGTTACCAGGAAGTAATCTGATGCTCTTCAACACGGAATTGATCTCTTCTTGACGGATTGAGGAGAAGGATTTGACCTGTTTTGCAGTCAAGAGCTCACTGGTACAAATTCGACGCAGCTGGCGCCAGTAGGGACCATTTGACCAGAGAATATCTTTGGCACCATACGTGATAACACTTGTTGCATACATCGCAGGGCGGTTTGCAAGGTTTGCATCGTGCGTTTGCATCACCTATGCAAGTGTGTATGCATCAATTAATGTTAAACTATATAATCTTCAGTTTTTACCCCATATACGTGATTTCGAGGACCACACACTGTCATAATTCATAAATCATATACAAATATAAATATATAATAAAAAAAAATTAATTAGCAGCAATCGTGTTTGTTCATTGATACATTAACCTTCTTAGTGTCCTTAATCATACCCTGCAGATCTACATTAGATTATACATATAGAGAAGCAAATGGAAGGCAAATCCATAAATCCAAGAACAAATTTGATAAAGATGATTAGATGTAATAGTAAAACTAACAAGTTGCTATTACATCATTTAATTTTTCTACTCTACATCCTTGCACTCAATTTTTAACTATTTTTGGTGATTTATTAGCATTAAACGATCAATTAGCTACAAAGTTACCTCTTTTGCAGCTTCACGAGAAGTGATGACAACAAGGTCAGTCTCACCAGCACGAAGGAGCATAACGGGTCCATGCAACCGGCCAAGGTCACGGAGGGTACGGTGGTACGAATTGCCAATTACTAGGTGATGCAAGCTTCCGATAAAAGGCAGGGTTTGGGGACCAGGAGGGAGATTTAATTTAGAATGTTTAGCTTGCTTTTGGAGGAATCGAATAGAGAACAAGAGTAGTAGGAGAAGAGATGTTAGAAAGTAGAGAGGTAGATCCATTTTTTATGTTCTCTTTTGTTTTGGGGATGATTGCAGAGGAGATTACGTACTTATAGAAAAGAAATGAGTTAAACTAGGTCTAAATCATAGAAGGAAAAATTGGCCATTCCTGACCAGAATCAGCCGATCCGATTCAATTTAAGGCCGAGTTACAAGGTAGGTGATTTTTGCGTCTAATTTCGGCCGAAACGGTCCGATTCCAGTCAAAATTTGACCGAAATAACGAATTAGGTTTAAATATATAATTGGGTTCAAACTCATTACTTAATTGAATACTAGATAAAAAAAAAATATTATAACTATGTTGTGCTAGCTGGATAACTTCGTTGTCATCTGTATTATAAATGAAAGGGAGATATTATTGTGAATAAAAAAAAAAGGAAGACATTGAAAACTTTTTGGCTTTCTATTCACAAAATAAGTGACATATATAATTGGAAAATGTTAAGACTTGCTTATAGAAAATTAGAAAGAGACAAAAAGAAAAAAGAAAATTGAAAGCATTTGTCCTGAATTTCAAGTGGTGTATGTGCTACAATTAGAAACCGTGACTTGTCAAAGCTATACTTTTCTTCCTTTGATCACTTGATAAAAGCTTGGCCGCTATCTTCCTTCTAATAGACCACCACACGTAACAGTTTTATGCACACAGGTCACACATATTTTTCTCATTCAAATTGTATTATCTTTCTTACTGTTTATAATTTTTTTTTCTATTTTTTAAATGTAGTCTAAGAAATTTTAAAGTTAAATAGTTATTTTTAATTTCTTTCTATTTTTATTATTATTTAAGGAATGTTATTTGTTATTTAATATGACATTTTGTTTGAGATTTATTTATGAAAATATGTCATTCATTATATTATTAAGGAATGTTATTTATTATTATTTAATATGTTATTTAAGAAATATAATTTGTAATTTAGTTTAAACATTTTATGAAAATATATCGTTTTGTATGAATTTTTTTTGTTCTCTTATAATAAGTTCCCGTTGTAATAATGCACATGCACAAAACTAGTATACATAGGTAAGCTGCCTTAGGGAATTTGATCTCTCTGACATTTTCGGCTTTTAGCAAGTCTGGCGATTTGTTCAATGTGTCGACAGCAAAGTTAATTGGGGATGCCTTCGTTGTTTTTTTTTTTTTTTTATGGTTGACGGCGAAATGCCGGCAACAGATCTATTGATAAGAAGAAAGGTGTTTTTACAATGCAGAGGTAACCAACCAACCGCCCCCCCCCCCCCCCCCCCCCCCCCCAACCCACTCACGGGGGCGCCTTCGTTGTTGCTCTTGGTAAATTTGTGGTTTTAAAATTAAAGGGTCCAATGTGAATAGGGGCTTGGATATGCAGGACATCGCGTAGAGAAGTTAAATGATGTGAAGGTCTTCTAACTAATTTGTATTACATCTTGTTGGATTCAAAATATATGAGGAAATAACATTTTTGAATAATGTAATATATAATCAACTAATGTATCTTTTTGAAATGAATAATCAATGTACGTATCTTGATCTTCTACATGAGAGAATGAATCGATATGGCTAGAGAAAGGGCCAAATTAATCAGACTCATAACAGATAATTTGAATTCTACATAATTTCAGGATAAACATCTAATTAATAATCTTTATCTTGAATATTCGATCGAACTTGTGAAAATTGTTTCAGAATCTATTGAATGCCTTCCATTTGCTTCTTTATTCGTATAATCCCAAGTAGATATGCATGATATAATTAAGGACACTAAGAAGGTTAACGTACAACCCCAAAAAAAGAAGGTTAATATACAATGAACAAAATATGAAAATAACACGATTTCTGCTAATTAATAAAATTTTATTTCTTTATATTCATATATGTTTTATGACATTGATGTATACACACTGCATAGGCGATGCATACACATGATGCAAACCTTGCGAACCGTCCTCTGAATAGTGCAGTAAAGATTCTCGTGTATGGCACTGCGGATATTTTCTTCTCAAATGGCCCCTACTAGTGTTTGGTAAACGGTCTGGGCAGACCTGGCCGGGTCAAATCCGGGCTGGGCACGGGCACGGGCACGGGCATCATGGATCGGACGGGTAGCATGGTCCGGGTAGGACGGGGTTTTTTTTTTTTAAAACCAGACCCTTTCCCGCTCTTGGACCCTTGCCCACATGGGTCGGTGGTCCGGATCGTGGGTAGGATGGTCCGGGTTTGACCCAGACCCTTTTTTTTTTCTATTTTTTCTTTTCCTTTTTTTTCTTTTTTTTCATCTCGGAGGGAATTTTTTTTCAAAATTATTCAATCTGGACCATTCTTTTTAACTTGGCACGAATCTTAAAACAAAATATATGCACTAGCACGAATCCCAAAGCACGGATCAAACGGTTTTTTTTTTTTTTCAAATTTTCAAACCCGGTCCGGATTTTTGCCCGTCCCGGCCTACCCTTGACCCGGGCCAAACCCGTGCACAGTCCGGTCTGGACGGTCACGGGTCAAGGACGGAACGGTCCAGGTTCACGGGGACGAGTCAAAAATTAGAACACTAGCCCCTACTGGCACAATCTGTGTCGAATTTGTACTAATGAGCTCTTAACTTCAAAACGGGTCAAATTAATCTTTGTCCTCTATCCGGCAAGAAGAGATCAATTAATGAGCTTCATATTAGTTTCGGGTAAATCACCAGTCAATTAATTTGAGTGCAAGGACATGTGAGCTTTTGAACGATATTATTATTTGTGCAGCATTTGATGGAAAGTGTAGAACGAGAGGAATATTTTTAGAAATATTAAGGGAGATATATACTGGAGCTTTTGTCTGAGTTCTAACTATCTGATCTCTTCCCATCATTGAGCTGGTTGGATATGAAGATGTGAAGAAGAGTTGCGAGACTTCTTAGGTAACGCTACACCATTTACAAGTTCGGACAATGCACATAATTTAATTGCATTAAAATCATTTTGCGATGTTCAATGATTTGGTCTCAGATCGTTTTTTTATTGCAACTAGCAAACTAGCAATAAGATATTGCAACTAAATGGGCGGTTGCTATTATGCATTTAGCACAACCAAAATATGGTAGTAATAACATAGTGTCTTGCAACAAAATTCATGGTTACAACTTATTAATTAAATACAAAATGCATGCTATTGACTTTAAAGGGAAGAATTTTGAGCTTGTGTCATTTGGTTCCAGAAGGAGGATTTGTCATGGACTTAAGTTCGGTGCGACTTGTGGAGAACACTCTGGCAAATCTGCTGCTGCAGTTTGACTGGAAACAACCTGACGGACTGAAAAACCGGAGGATGTTGACATGACAGTAAACATTGGAATAGTTGTGGAAGAAAAGAACCACTGTCTTTGACCATTGGAATAGACTAATAGTTGCTGGAAAAAAATAACCAGTCTTTGACCGTTGGAATAGTTGCTGGGAAAAAAGAACCACTGTTCCTTTGCCTGATGTTTAATTAGTTAGATATCCAACAAACTCGATCTGCTCAACGTAGGTGATATACGTGTATTTAGAAATTAGACCGAAATACATTCAAGTAATATTGCACTGGTTACCAGAGAGTTGTGCGTGTTTGGCAGAATCTGATTTTCCAATCAAAATTTTGTGATTTTCCTCCTATTGTAGCAGTAAGTTTGTCAAACTCCTATGAATGATACCTTATGGTTATAATATTGTAGTTCTCTCTTTCTCACGAAGCAAGTACTTGGGAAAAGTAATATACTCATAATTTGAAATTCAGGTCATTGGAAGGCTTTCTTTTTGGCAGGAAAAGTAATTCGTGATTGGAAGGCTTTCTTTGTAGGAGTAAGTTTGTCAACTCCTATGAATGATACCTTATGGTTATAATACTTGGGAAAAGTTATATATATACTCAGAATTTGAAATTCCGGTCATTTGAAGGCTTCTTTTTGGGAAGTGAGGGCGGTCCAATGGTTATCAGACCGAATGCGGTCTAATCTCCTGCCAAAGCCATCTGATCTGCATCAAGAATCGTACAATTTTTTTTGAATTCCCGCTAATCAAGTTTGGACGTATCATAATTAATGTTGCGACTTGCGAATCTGATGGCTATGGATGGGCGTTGGACCGAATTTGGTTATTTTTCAATTTTCACCGCCTTTTTGCAGCCGATGCTGACATTTATTTGTCACTATATATGATAATTAATGAGAAATGAGCTTGTAAAAGCAAATTATTAGAGAGAGATACTCAAAATCATAAAATTTTCCACTACGAATTGAACCGGAAGAAAATTACCAGTTTCTTGGAACTTCATTTTTGTGTCATTCAAAATCTTTCTTAAATTATTTATTATCTTTGCATTATTATTTCAAAAAATAAAGTTCAGATAGAACTCAGCCTATGACATAAACATGTATACTTGGTTACACGGGCAGATCCCGGATTTTTATCCGGAAGAGGGGGAGAGGAGGGAAAAAAATAGCGAATCAGGTTTAAATAAATAATCAGGTTCAAACTCATTAGCTAATCGGTTAGTAGATAAAAAAGAATGCTATAACTATATTATGCTGGGTGGATAACTTCATCATCGTCTGGATTATATTATAAATAAAAGGGAGATATTGTTGTCCATAATAGAGAAAAAGGAAGACATTGACCTTTTGGCTTTTTATTGACAAAATAAGTGACATAATGTTGGAAAATGTAAAGACTTTTTGAAAAAAAAAAATTAAAAGCATTTGTCCTGAATTTTAAGTGGTCCGTGTATGTGCTACAATTAGGGACCGTCACTTGGTCAAAGCTAACCTTTCCATCAGGACAAATTACAATTGGTCTCTTTCTTTGACTTCGTTAAAAGCCGTTAAATGTAATTTATATTATTTTATTTACATGCTCATAAACAATTATAACGTTTCAATTTTGTTTTTATATAATTTAATAAGTTGAAAAATCAATGTTTAGAAATTATCTACATTAATACATTTTTTTATAAACTCTTGATGACAACTAAAACAAAGTTGAAATGTCGTAATTTTATACATGTGCATAGATAAAATGATATATATCACATCCAAAGGTTTTATTTTGAATTTTAAGTTTTAAATTTTGAGTTATTTTAGTTTTTAAAAATGGAGGCATGATAGAGGCACAAAAATGGAAGCATTTGAACCCTCTTCATAGTTTTAATATATATTATGAAAATATTTATGTATATAACTACAGATATCCATATCCGATCCGTATCCATACATATCCGTTTAATATCTTATCCGTATTTGTATCCGAAAAATAAAAACAGATACACATATGGTTTTACTACTATCTGACCCGTATCCGATCCTTTTGCACCCGTAAATCCAACATTTTAAAACTCAGATATTATATTGTAATTTCAGGGTTAAAATCAAGAGAAAATTTCCTGTGTGCCCATACAAAAATTTGAAATAGCTAATATCCACATAGAATCATCAAAATAGCCAATATCTCCATAAATATTTACCATTCTTATTTCTATCCATCTTTCAGGGTTTTCATCGGCAAGGGTTTCAATTTCAACAGGGAAGAAGAAGAGTAGGGAAACAGGAGGGATGATTTAATGAATTCGTATCCTCTGCATTAATTCAAAAGAGAATCTTTTGAATTAATGCATCTGAACCATTTGATCTGCTTTAAGATTCGTGCAGATTAAATCTGTACTAATATTAAAAGCTCTTTGTTAAAATCAGATGGTCGGGTTGACTCCATTTAAAATCAGACAACTGAGATGAATTAACTTATAAGATTCCCTTTTGAGTTAATGCAGAGGATACGTGTTCTGATTTAATGACCTGCATGATAGCAGCAGTATTATAAATGGAGAAGGATCCAGATAACTGTCCCCGCATTCTCATCCCCCCTCTATCCCCGCACTAAAAGACAAAAAAGTCCGCACTAAAAGACAAAAAGTCTGGTTCTGAGTAGTATTTAACATTTATCTGTAGTGTATTTACAGTGCATCGAACAAGTATTTAACTCTATTTATTGGAGTATTAACTGTCTGTCCAACAGCGAAACAATATCTATCCCCACAAAAAATTAACACATTTGTCACCGCATCCCCGCACTAAAAGACAAAAAAAAAGGTTCCGATATTTGATGTTTAAATTTCCTGCAATATTTAACTTCAATCTTTAGTATATTAATAGTGCATCAAATAAGTATTTAACTTTAGGAATGTTAGTATTTAACGATATGAACATTAGTATTTATCTTTAAAGTCAAAAGTAATAATCTCTAAAATTATAAATAAGTTGCAGGAATTCTATTTAGTATCCTATATCTTAGTATTTAACTTTATATACATCAGTATTTAACTTAAGGAATGCTAGTATTTAACTTTTTGAACGTGAGTATTTAACATTATGAAAGTTAATATTTATCTGATGAAATGACAAAAGAAAAAATATAATATTTATTCAGATTAAGGAAAGAGATCAGATTTAATTAAGGTAGATAATTAATGTGGGGAATGATGCTAATTATGGTAGTTAATTAATATGGAGAAAGTGCATAGATGGAAATGTAATGTGAGAAGAATGTTAATTAAGGTAGTTAATTAATATGGAGAGGGTGTGGGGATAGTGGGGGGATGGAAGTGGGGGGATGGAAATAATTATTCAATGGAGAATTAGGATCTTATCTTTCTTGTTTGATAGCAACATTATTTTTTGGGCTTGTTCTTGGGCTCGGTCTTGGGCTTACTTTAAAAAAGTACTTTGCATGGTGCAACGAAAATTCATTTAACCTTAAAGATACGTCCGGCCCAAAATTCATTTAATCTTTAAAGATACCACCCGGCAGGCGACCCATCTCATTTCTCCTCTTTTAATTCACAAAACATACTTCACTCGGTACCGCATCCTCTGCTGCACTTTTATTGTGCAGCAGGATGCTGCACTTTTGGACGGCCCAGATTTAATCTCAGCCGGTGAGTGATCGGATGATGGAGGGGCAGTATTAATTTTGCTTTAAAATTCGTGCCAAAATCTTATTTCGTCCGTCCGATCAAAAACGAACGGACCAGATTAAAAGTGCAGCAGAGGATGCGATTCATACTTCACTCTTATCTCTTCCGATCATGCCTTCAAAGCATCAGTAAAGAGTTCGAATCCATAGAATCAGTTAGTCGAGGAAGAATCGGCGAAACTCAGTCGGTGAGTCTCCTCCGATTCAATTGTTCTTCCACGCAAAACGCGGCCAGTCCATTTGGAAAATCGCTCAACAATCGGATTGTGCGCCACCGATAGATTTTGCTTACCCTGGTAGCAACAACGGACTGTGGATTGATATGATAGAAGGTCTTAATTTTAAGTAAGGTACTTCATAAACAATTTTGAATAGGAACTGCACTGGTCATGTTCAGTCCCAGTTAATACCAGAACCGTTGGTGCTCCCTTGAAGATTTGTTCTTGGTATTATTGCAGTTTTGAGTTATTTTCAAATTTTTTTCCTCTTTTGGTTGAGTTCTGTTGTGCTATGTATGCAGAAGAAATGTCTGATATCCGAAACAAGCAATTACCAGCTTCAATGGAGGCATCTTCATATATGTCTGGTGAGATCAAATCAACTTTGGGTTTCATAAGAAGAACCTGAATACCATGAATTTTCTACTCATGTTTTTGAATAGTTGGTGCAGTTGAAAATATTGAATCTGCCGTACAGCATGCTGTGCTTCATGAACAAGTATGTGTCAGTTCTGAATTAGTAATTTGTATATTTATTACACTTGTTATTTTTTTTAGTATCACTATCAGTTCCTATATATACTGTGCAGGAAATTGAGACTCAGCAAGCAATACAGAGCCAAAGGTCTATAACTACTTCCCATTTCATTCTTCTTTTATAGTATCAACTCCTTAAGTTATAGTCAATTATCTGTGCAAAAAGTCCTTTGCAAGCTACGTACATTTTCTGTACTGAATATATACAAAAAAAGTTTATTTAATATTAAGTTATTAACACATTCTTTCCTCTTTATAATGTCCTGACAAGAAAAGGAAATTGGCCGGCCTGTAGAAGAGAGTGGATATGTACTCTCTGGGCAATACAACCCTAACGAATTGAAGGTATGGTAGTATCTAACTGATTAGTTAATAGAATTAATACATTAATTCTCTATATATTGGTGCTTTTAACTAATTATTTCTTCATGTTATAAAGGAGCATCTGTTGAAGATAGCAGCTGACCATCGTGCAGAGGTGGCCAACAAAAGGTTAAAATAACTCATAGTGATAATGGTACAAACCGATTATATAAATTAAGAAGTTATGATGGGTATCAGAGGACTTTTTTCAAATGACTCACTGAAGTATATGTACTCATTTGCGACAAGGTGAGTTTAGCCAATCTATACTGTGTGCATTTTTAAGGATTTTTTTCAAGGCGAGTTTAGCCGCAGCGCTGATCGGAATTGCTTTAAGATCCATGCACGTTAGATCAGCACGAATATTGAAGAAAAATGCACAAATCTTAAAACGATGCATACGGATTGGACGGTAGAGGACTCTTTAGATTCAAATTTGAGTCCGATTTGCTTTATATGCTTTTAATAAAGGGTAAAATGGGTATTTTAAAAATTTAGAATGAGTTTTAATATAAAAAACAATAGAATGGATAAATTTGTGAGTTTTTAAAGTTTAGAGGGGGAAATACGTAATTTTGAAGTTTTTGAGGGGTATACATGAAATCGCCCCCAAAAATAATAAAGTATGATCTAAATCTATACTAGTCCGTAACATAAATTATGATCTACAGAGGCACATTCCAGTTGTAGCAGCACATTCTAACGTGTACCAGTACGCACTATTTCTGTGTCAGTATAACAGCACAGTGACATCCTTTATGCATTAACACCCCTGACTCATTATAAATTGCACTGATCACTATTAATTCACATTGAATTCTCTCGTGATGGTTCGTACTGATAAGATAATTTCAAAAGATAGCATTGCTTCTTGTTACTTAAATTTGGTAAAAAGAAAATTTGCTCACTACCAGAATTCCAAATAAAATCTAAATGAAATCACATACATAATCAACCATTCCCTCCTTTTGACCAGACACATCTTTTTTCAGGCATGTGTAACAGCTGAGTCAAAACAATAAAAAATAATTGAACAATTAAGCCATAATTAACTGTTGGCAATGCTAGAGGACTTTGAAATTTACTGTACCGTTGAGAGGTTGAAATCTTCATGGTAAAGAGGGCTTTGAAATGACTCATATAGAACAGGATAATATAAAAAATATAAAATATGATTTACAAGTAAAATATGTTGTTACTTGATTTAACTCAAGAAATCTTCATGGAAAGAGATTGCTGAAGCAATTTTTTTTCACACGATTGGGAGGTACAGAGAATTGGAGAAACAGTCTAGAAATAGAAGGTGAAAAGACAAAAGAAAGATAAAAGATTCTCATTATTTAATTAGTTTAGAAAGTTATTTTTTAATCCTCATTAATGAGATAAAAGCTAGATGCCACGTGTCAAGTATAGATTGGCTAAACTCACCTGTGGTGAGGATTTTCTTGCCCATAAGTGGGCAGAGAATTCGGTTCTGATTGTAAATATTGTGTGCATGTTTTGTGGCTAATGAAAACATCTTCTTCTTTTTCACTATGTGCATTTGAATTGCAAATATATGACTACTCGCCCATTATAAACAACATATTAATGGAAAAATATATATATAAATATCAAACATAGTTACTACAAAGTAGACTTAATTTGTAGTGTTTATATAGACTAGCGTGCCTAGCGCAATCATGACAATACAAATCCATTTCCGAACACTGTTAAATCTGACAATGCATAAATAAAGAATCACAATCCATGTAATTAATCACAAGCACAATAATTGAAAAATCGAGATACCAATGAATTGGTCACCACGCAGGCTTATGCCATGGAAAATTTGAAGCACTATAATTGAAAAATCGACATACCGATGAATAGGCCACCACTTCCTTTAATGTATAATCAAGAAAAGTAGCTAGGAAACGAGATAGACCAGATCCAACAGAACACAACAAAGTACGACATAGAAGGTTTGAAAGAAACTTCAAAGCCGACAACCTCCATTTGATTTATGTCCAGATGAACGAACAGTTTTATAGGCTGCTCGACAGAGGTGCCACTACTAGTTTCTTTCATACCTTGTATGCTTTCATGAATCATCTGTTGGATCTTGTCTATCTTGTTATCTAACTACTTTGTATTAGGCAATCAGTTCCATAGACATCTTGCCTATCCCTTTGAGGATGTTGGGAAGGCCTTCCGGTCTCTCTCCACCGACATCCTCCAAAAACTTGTTTACTACGTCTTCAATCAAATACTCGACTTCCGAAAAACATGTTTTGGAAGTCGGATATTTGATTGAAGACGTATTAAACAAGTTGTATGCAACACCCTTTGGAAGTCGGGCATTTGATAGAAGACTTCACCCATTTTGTATCTGCATCTTTCAAAAAACACGTTGAATGCAAATGAGTCAAAGTATATAAATTGATTGTAATTGTGAAAAACACACGCAACATATTTAGCTATTATTTGTAAATTAACATCGCTAGGAATTGTTGGATAATATTCTCCCTGACATCTAGCAACATGACATTTAATATGTCCTATAGCGAGTGTAAAAGTATCAAGTCGATTACTCCTGATCCTATGCAAAATTGATGCAAAATGACATTTAATACGACGCAGTCTGTCAAATTACTGCTGAGAGAAAAAAAAAAAAAAAAAAAAGACAGCTTACAAATCTAGGGTTAGCAGGTCGTCGGGAGCGGCTGTTAGCTTACAAAACACGAGAAAGTCGGGTATTTTATTGAAGACGTATTAGATTGGTTGCGTGAAGGGGAGACACCGGATCGGTCACGGGGGCGACCACTCCAAGAGGGAGAGACCGGGAGAGGAAGAGGTTTGGAGATACCACGAAAGTAGCTTACCCGTCGCCGCGGGAATTCGTATCCTCTGCATTAACTCAAGAGGGAATTTTGAGTAATAAATCTAAACTGTCTGATTTGTCTTAAGATTCGTGCGAACTAGATTTGCACTAATATTGAAATGCCCCTATATCCTAGGCAGAGCCGCTGGATTGACTCCGTTTAAAATCAGACAGTTGAAATTGATTGCTTTTTTATTCCCTTTTGAGTCAACGCAGACTTGCAGAGAATACGCGTTCTCGGCGCAGAGTGTCTCTCAAGTCTCAATGAGCGATGAAGAAAGATGAATTGGGCCTAATGGGCTGAAGAAACAATAAAAATGAAATTGCCAAGCCCGTTGTGGCCTCTTGGTAAGCTTAAGAAATCAAGTTGGATTTGATGAAATTAAATACTAGGGTCTTTTTTTTCCTGACACTGAAAATAATATAAATACTCATTATTGGCATTCCGTGAAACTAATAATATTTGGATCGCCCGCTTCTAACAATTCAAGTATTTAATTTAATGATTTACAAAATAGATACCACAGGGAATCAAGATTCATTACTCTACAGTCTATAGTCTATACCCATTGACTACAAGTCTACGCTTCCGGAGAGATCCATATATATTGTATTTGCCTTCAGTGTATACAATAGTGTAGTGAGTTATAATCAGCTGTCATGTTTGTTGAATTGTTGCAAGTCTTTCCTGATGCCTTGGGTGCTACTTTTACTTTCTGTGTGTATTTATGAAGATTCAAATGTCTCTATTTTGTGTGCCTCCACCATGCCTTCATCTTTAAAATATTAATAACTCAAAATTTCAAATATAAACGTCAAAATAAAACAGTTAAATGTTATCTATGTTATTTTCTCTATGTGCTCATAAAAAATTATTACATTTCGGTTTTGTTTATACATGAATCAATAAGTTGAAAAATCAACGTTTAGAAATTATCCACATTAGTACATTTTTACAAGCTCTTGATGACAACCAAAACAAAATTTAAATGCCATAATTTTTTACACGTGCATAGATAAAAAGATATAGATCATATCCAACGGTTTTATTTTGACTTTTAAGTTTTAAATTTTGAGTTATTAATATTTTTAAAAATAGAGGCATGGTGGAGGCACAAAAAATGGAGGTATTTGAACCCTCCTCTTTCATCTATATATATATATATATTTAAAAATGTCTATACTCGGTCACTCAATTATTTTTAATTATTTTTATAAAAATAATTAGATAACTATATACAATTTTTCTATCAAGAGGAATAAATCCAATATCTTTAGAAAAAATCACTGTTCAATTCGTTCAAACTGTCGATACATAAGCTAAACTTGTAATACAACGGTTCACAAGCAATAGTTCCAGCAAACCCGTAGCACTTGTTTGCTCATCTTATCTCTTCCTAGAGTGAACCAGCTCTTATCTTTCTCTTGAGACCATCTCATCATATCTTCCTAGAGTGAACTAGCTCTTATCTTTCTCTTGAAACCTCCATCTCATATCTTCTTATTGCTCATCTTAACATACCAGCTGCACTCCTGTTTGATAATCGAGTAGCATGGATCCTGTGGCAATGACCTTTGTGGCAGTCGGCTGGCTGATGAGTACTTTGGTAAACAAGGCTGTAACTGCATTGTTGGAAGCATGGGCAAAGCGCATCGGCCTTGGAAACGAGTTCAAAACCATCAAGGAGCAGCTGCTGCAGCTTGGTTCCCTGCTTACAAGCGCCTGCAGCCTTCGTACCAACAATAGTTCACTGAATGAGCTGGTTCAGAACCTTCAGCATCTCGCATATCAATCTGAAAACTTGCTTGACGAATTGGACTACTACCGGCTGGAGGATGAGATTCAGAAGAGAGGTACCTGAGAAAAGTTATTGTTATCTCATATATACACAATCATAATTTGAAGATGTATGCTTTTGCACAAACTAAGAGAGAGTATGGTATAGGGAAAGAGCTATACTTCAGAAGCTGTACCAGTTTCAATAACACAATATTGTACAATACGTAAAATCGTAAATAACTTTTCTCTTTTGGAAAATATAAAGATCGAAGAGAGCGTGTTTACAGGGAGAATGGGTCTAGTTTTGTTTAATCTTTTACTAATTGTAGTTTCTAAAATATTAAATATAACTAATTTGAGTTTTGAGCATATTAGATGTATATTAAAAGGGGATGTCTATAGTACAGCAAAATCAAATTAAATCATAATCGTTCATTCTATCATTTGAACGGTATAAATTAAATCGGTCAATTGAACTCACGCAGATTCTTATCATCAGATATGGGTTAAATTTAACAGAATTTTTTTTTCGGAAGGATAAAATAGTCAATATAATTTCTTTATTATTTTCTTACCCTCCCGTCTCCTTCTCTCCTCTCCTCCATTTCTCTCTCGTCCTTGCCACATTTAAACTCATTCGACACATTTATTTGATCAAAATCTTTGGCCAAAACTACTGAGAAATAAGAACTCTAATGGTGAAATTCACTGCTTTTCGACCTCAAATCCTTCTCTCACCTTGCTTGTCCTTTCTCCCTCCTCATAGGAAACCCCAGCGATTCTTTGCTTATTCTTCTCCCCAGCTAAATCTTAACCTTGTTTGCTCTTCCCTGTCAAATCCATCGTCTATCGATTTCTCTCATCTTGCTTTTGTTGGACTTCCGATAGGGATGAGATTTTAGAGGACGACTTTTTGGTGATTAATTTTTACAAGTTTGTGTTTGTAAAAGATCCTCAAGAGGAGGTGACGAAACAGTTGGATTAAAATGGGTCATTCTTTTATGCACTACGATTCAGTAAAGGACGATATATGACCCTATAGGGTACCTTGCATGGGGTGATCGTACTACTACTGGGAATCAGTGTTTCTTGGATTGCCCCCATTGTTTATCTATTTCTATGTAAGTGGTTTTGCTTTTTCAACAAATGACCGCATTGTTTGGAAGAAGACGAAAAAAAAAAACAGAGAGGGCTAACGGAGAGATAACATAGGAGTATGATACCAATTTTACCCTTAACAGATCAACGGCTGTCAAAAATTAAAATGAATTACTGTACTATAGCCAAAATGATTTTGCTGTACTATAGACAAACTCATATTAAAATTATATTGGATAATTATGTGAGTTATTAAAATTTGGAGGGCGAAATACTTTATTATTATTGAATTTTGTCATGTCCCTTTTTCCTGTCGGACATAGCTCCTTTATTTTCTTTCGATTTTTGGTTGACGAAGAAAGCCTCCCCTTCATCAAGTTAGACTTGGTGTACATACACCTTAAAAGAATTTTGTAGTAGGGTTTTTGTGGGCTGGGCTCAAATATGAAAATATGGGGAGATGGAATCCCTTGTAAGATTTAATGACACATTTACGGCTGCCTCCACTTTTTCCTTCTCTCAATTTCGTATTTCATTGGATCCCTCTATTTCCAGTCTTTTTTGCATTTTCTTTTTGAATTGTTTTCCATAATTTTTACCACCTTTTTGTTTCCATTTCTTCTTTTATTTTTCTTCTATATAAATATATATATATATTTTATATAGGGATCAAAATTATTTTATTTACCAATTTTGTCTATTTTTTTAGTACAAAAAAGCTTGTGCCAAAAGAAATTGAGTTTCTGATCCCGATTTCAATTCCAGGTGAAGTGATTGATTCCGATTCCAATTTCAATTTTTCCTTGTATTAAATCAACATGCTTCGCATTGTTTCTTAGAGAAAAATCAAGACAGGGAAGAAACACGTCACACAAAAAGTTGTATATTTTTTTTAAGAAAAAAAGATGTTATGGAGAAATAGAGACTCAACAGAAACTAGAAGGAAATTCTTTCTTTTTTTAGGCTAAAAGAGTAAGTTCATAGGTAGTGAGTTAGATTTAATATTGGAAATCATACATAGTAGTTAGATGAATTATAGAAATTTGGTGTTTTCAAGAGGGCATAAATAAAATTCTTCGTTCAAAATATAAGCACTGACAAATGCAAATAAAGCCCCTCAATTATTATTAGTCAAATTCCTCCGCATGTGTTGCAGATTTAACCATTTATTTACGTACTTTGTTATTGTAATTGTGTTGTTTCATAAACCTGTGGAGATGATACAATCATGCAAACATTATAGATTCATCTTATAATTACAATCAACAACGCAATTGAGGCACTTATGGAAGAGCAGTCCAGCATGAAAATCTAGTGTTGTGTTGTTATTATTATCCTATAATTACGTCTAAGAAGTTATTGGTAGATGATCATTCATTCATTTTACGATCACATATTACGATTAAATTAATTTCTGTATTTGGTATAATTTTTCTAACAGGTACCCAGGAGAAAGCAAACTGCATCAATAAATCATCAGTTGCATCCTCTTCTTTTGACTTTCGGCTTGCAAGCCGAAGCTGTTCCATTCTTTCAATTTTGAAGGGAATGTCTTGTTGCTCTGCACAAGATGCGCTAATATCATTACCCAAAACCTTCTCCTCCAGAATTAATCTGTCCCGAAGGATGAATGAATTGGCCGAGAAGTTGCAGAAATATGAGGAGAAAGTCCGCTATGCTCTGCAAACAGAATCACTAGTTATAACTTCTCGGAATACTGAAATAATTCAAACTGAAGCAACAAACTTACGCCAAACATCATCATTTCTCACTGAACCTAGAGTTTTTGGGAGAGACCAAGAGCGTGACAAAGTACTAAATCTATTAACAAATGAAAAATTTACAATAGTTGGTAAGGTCCCTGTTCTAGCAATTGTTGGTTGTGGTGGTGTAGGGAAGACTACTCTTGCTCAACTAGTTTTCAATGATCCAAAAGTTCATAGCTACTTTAAGGTTAGATTTTGGATTTGTGTGTCTACTCGGTTTGATATTGTCAGACTTACACGGGAGATGTTAGAAGGTGCATGTGGCAACAGATGCGAAGAACTTACTAACCTCAATGAACTCCAAAATAAACTTAAGGAAAAATTAGACTCCAAGAGGTTCCTACTTATTTTGGATGACATGTGGGAAGATGAAGATAAGAGCCAATGGGATTCAATGGTAGCTCCATTAAATAATTGCATGGTGAAAGGAAGCATAATCTTAGTGACGACTAGAAACCAATCTGTTGCCAAAATCATCGATGCAAGAGATTTTCATTTGCATGGTCTAGAAGAGGATGCATTTTTATCATTCTTTAGTACATGTATATTCAATGATTCAAACTATGGAGGAAATTGGAGGTTAAGAAATATTGGACAACAAATTGCCAATAAGTTGAAGGGTAACCCACTAGCAGCAAAAACTATTAGTGCTCTGTTAAAAGAAAAGCTTGATGAGAGATATTGGATGAAAATCAGGGATAGTGAAGAGTGGAAATTTCAAAGTGGTCCAAATGATATTATGCCAGCACTCCGGTTAAGTTATGAGCATATGCCCTTCCATCTTCAAAGGTGTTTCTCATATTGTGCTATCTTTCCTGAGGATCATACTTTTACATGTATGGAGTTGGTATATCTATGGATGGCTCAAGGTTTTCTCGATGTAAAATCTGAAGGCAAAACGATGGAGGATATTGGGAGTGCCTACTTCAATGATCTGTTCAACCGTGGTTTTTATCAAACTAAACAATCAAGCAATGGTTTAGTGAATTATACATTTCATGACTTGATTCATGATTTGGCATGTAAGGCATCCTTCAAAGAATGTTTAAGCATTAATGGTAACCCACCTAGACAAATTCCGACCATACGTCATTTGTCGTTTTTTAAACATATGCCGATTTTTCATAGTTGGACAACAGAAGAAGCTGAACTTGAGGAAGCAATAGTTGGCGAATTGAAGTGTTTGAAAGGAGAAAACCTAAGCACGATACTATTAGTTAATTGGAAAGAATTGCCTTCAGGTATTTTTCGAAGTATTTCAGACCTACTAAAAGAAACAAAATTTCTCCGTGCAATGAGATTAAATCTATGTTCTCTAGTACAACCACCTAATTTCAATTTTCAGAATTGTGTTAGCCTCCGGTATCTAAAATTAAGTTTAAAAAGTTTTGTGTCAGAAACTTTTACCATGACTTGCAATAATCTTCCAAGAGAAATATGTAGGCTATATCACCTACAAGTGTTTGAAATTGAAATTGAAGATGGGTGGTTACCCGAATTGAAGTTGCCAAATAATTTTAGTGACCTTGTTAGCTTGCGTCATTTTATTGTGCAAGGGAACCTGCACTCTAAGATTAGGGGTGTAGGGAAACTAACATCTTTGCAAGAGCTGAATCATTTTCTTGTTCAACAAAAGAAAGGCTTTGAGATAGAACAATTAGGTTCTCTTAAGGAGATTGGAGGATTTATTCATATCTCGAATCTTGAGAATGTAAAATCTAAGAGCGAGGCAAGCAAGGCTAGATTAGCAGAGAAAGAGAAGCTTGATGCCTTGTATTTAAAATGGAATCACGGTGAACAGGAGAACGAAAGTGTCCTAGAGGGCCTTAAACCAAACACCAACCTCAAATTGCTTCATATAGTTGGATATGGTGGTGTAGTTTCTCCCACGTGGTTGGAGCCCACTCTCATTTTTCTTGAGTATCTAATTCTAAAGGATTGTAAAGCCTGGGAGTTGCTTCCACCTATAGGGGAGTTGGAGTTTCTCAAGCATTTAAAGTTATCTGGATTGGCTGTGCGGGAAATTGGACCTCAGTGCTATGGTACTCATCAAAGCATAAAATTTCCATCTTTGGAAAAGTTGGAGATCATAGATATGCCAGATCTCGAAAAGTGGGTATGGAGTGACCAACTTCAACCATTTCTTTGCTTCAAAAAACTCCAAAACCTCACAATTGAACGTTGCCATAAATTAGTGGATCTTCCTTTCTCAGGATGTGCTACATCTGAGGTATTGAATAGGTTTCCTTCTCTAGCTAGTCTCAAAATTCTTTATTGTCCACTAATTTTTCAACTACCAATACCTCTTCCACTATATCCTTTTATATCAATTGAAAGGACTGGATTTATAGAATCAATGTTTTACCTGGGGAAAAGACAAGAGTTCAGTTTGGAGCTGGATAAATGTTCGAGCCTTAAGGTGGGTAAATTATTGGCTTTCCATGAGCTTAGCTCTCTGCGCTCTCTTAAAATATCCTACATCTCCGGTTTAGAATCTTTGGACATGCATTCTTTTGTGGCATTAGAGAATTTGATTATAAGGGACTGCCAATCACTCACTTCCATTACATTCGGCAAGCATTTGGTCTGTTTGAAGACCCTCAGTATTGCATCTTGTAAAACACTGAGTTTAATGAAAGGTCTAAAGTCCTGGGTGAACCTGGAAAGGTTGTATTTTCACGAGTGCCCTGGTTTCATTGCAGCTTGGGACTCTGCATCAAACGAAATAGAGAGGACTGAGCCAGACTTCTCCTTGTCTCTACAAATAATAGAAGGCGACTCTCTTGCCCTTTTAACCTTGCCTATCTGCAAGCAGCTCACTTCCCTTCAAACTTTTGAATTGGAATTTTCTGCTTTTACTGAAGAACACGAAGTTTCTCTACAACTCCTTACCTCGCTCGACTTGGTCGATATCAGGGGCTGTAAAAATCTTCAGTCATTTCCTTTTGATTTTCTCCCTTCTCTCAAGGAATTGAGGATCAATTTCCCTCACATTCGATCATTACCAACAAACAAATGTACTGAGATAATCGAAGAATGTAAGAAACTGAGAAACATAAGAAAAGTAGATATCTTCTTCCATCGTCTTCAGGTAATACTTTAAATATTCTAGTGTAGCTTAATGATGACCCTTCCAATACAAGTACTACTTGAAAGTTCAGCATATTCAAGCCACTTCAATCATTTCTGTTTGAGACAGATTAAATTGAAAATGGGCTTTACTGTTCAATTTCATATGTTCTGGCACTGGGCATATCTACCAGGCAAACCTAATTCTTTGCTGCATAATTTAATATCTTCTTTGTTATTAATTTGTCAATTGTCATTATTTCCTTCTTTGTTGCTTGTACAGTTGTTGTGCGTTATGATAGCCAAAGAAGTCCTTTTCTAGTTATCTAACAATTACCTTTTCTTTTAATATTGAAAACTAGATTCGTTTGTATGTGAGCTCAGAGGAAAATATATGCCAGCAGATGGACGCAGTAATTAGCAGCTCAAACTTCAAGGTTATAAAGGAATAAGGTGAGAATCACTACATAGGAAAGATACAAGTACTAATTAGTAAGCATTTATTAAAATGACATTAGTGTAGTTGTCATATAAAAATTGTACTTATGGATTTTATCATGATTGTTTAGGTACTTGCCGATCGAGGGGGCTAACTGAGATATGAGAAAGCTGTATTAAAAGTTATTCATCTGGTATATTTTATTCCTGTATTATTATTTCAATTTTAACAATTTGAAGTGTTGTACTGTGAAAAATGTTGATTGTTTAATTTACTATTATCATTTTTATTTTATAAGACGAGTCTGTAGCTGAAGATCATGAATATGAGGAGAAGATGAAGAAGAAATATATATAATTTAACTTTATTTTTCATGTCCAAATGTTATTTCTCACATCGCATCTATCATTTTTCCAAACAGTACATTATACAACACCTTTGCAGTTAGGCAAAAATGTATCACACAATGTTAACTTATCTCATGTCGGTTTACAATTTTGTAGTATCCTTGCAAATGTAAATTGATACTTCCAATTTTCGGTTAACCTAAGGTTGTTACATTTGTCTATCATTATTTCAACTTTCTATACAGTAACAATGACATGTTATATCCCAAACAATTCATCTAACATGTGTCAACTGCCATGGCTAGCTGAAGCAAAGCGAGGCTCCCATCTAGTATACTTTAAAAATATGAAATTTTGAATTGAATAAAATTTGCTGTCTTAATATACTCAGTCTATTTTTTTTCAAGAAATATGAGTTAATTATAGAATGTGTTGGATTGTTTTATATGCTTTTTGTTTTGTTAGATAAATCCCGTAATATAAAGATTTCATGTCCGCATGCTGCATGCATTGTGTTAATTTAATATAAAATGTATCTTGTTTCCCATGGCAGGATATCTTCGTGATTCAACTATATATACAAAAATAATTTGTGTTGCTTCCACGCGCTCTAGATCGGATGGAAAAATAATATATTGTTACCGGAGCATGTTGATTTTGATCTGCGTACGTACATTAGGGGAAAAAACTATAAAACTTACCATTAATTATTTTTATCTCATTCAAGTTGTTTATTGGGACGAAAATATCGCTGGAAAAAAAAATGGTTTCATCTTACCATCATTCACTCTAGTTTTTACATATTATTAGGTTATAATTATAGAATATGACTGGTTCACAACCCTAGTCTATTATAAAATTATAATAATACAAGTGTTACAAGTTACATGTAATATTTAATTACAGGATAAACCAACATATATAGGGTATAGCTTTCTCTCTAACCAATAGCTTTTTTAGTTGTCTACACCGACTTCACAATTTCGATTCTTTCTCTTAGGCCCCCAGCAATTCTATTACTCATCTCCAACTCCATACTTTGCTTATTTCCTATTTTAGTAATTAATATTTTGCTATTTTTTTTAATATTATTATATTTTAATAAGTCTCAATAAACATAATGTGAAATTATAATAACTAATCTACAAACACACCTTTAACATTTTATGAGGAGGCTGAATGATGGATGGAAACCTGGCTGTTAAGCATAATTTTCATTAAATAAAATATAAAATTACATCCATCATTTCACATCTCTTACATCATCAACATCAAATAACTTCAACAATCTAAACTCATAAGATCAACACCTAACAACACAACATCAACATCTAACAACACAAGAATATAAAACACCAGAGGCGACATCTCTTTTTTTTTAGGTTTTGGGGGGGGGGGGGGGGGGGGTCAGGTAGATGGCTAAGGGTGGGGGAAGGCCGGCACGGCCTCGACCTCCCCCTACCCAGTCAATGGTTTTGGTTTAACAGCTTTTGAGGTAAGGATACTCGAGGCTGGCAGATCTATGGTTTAGGATGGATCTAGAATTTAGAGGTGTGAGGGTGGAGCGGTATTGAAGTTGGGAGGTGATTGTGGTGGCTAAAGAAGATAGATGCGAGAGACAACTAGAGAAAGTGACGGCTGGAGACGGCAAATGAGAGAGAGGCGGAGGGGCTATGCCTCTTCTCCTTGACCTTCCCTTTCACTATTTTCACAAACATGGCTCTAGCAGCTGAAGAAGTCGCAGAAGGTCCGAGGTTGAGGGGGAGAAAAAATCGGAGCTGACAGTTCACGGTTCTCACCAAAGAGAAAGAAGAGACAAAGAGGGTAGCGAGCTAGCCGGTGAGATGGGCTGAAACGGACTTGGGATGAGCTCGTAGGAGAGGAGGGAGGGGGTGTGTGTAGGGGTGCTAACGAGCCGAGTTAACTCAAATTATGGATAACTCGAATTCAACTCGGAAGGCAGGTAGGCGAGTTGACTTGAGTTAAGAATACCGAGCTGAGCTGACTCGCGGACTCGAACTCAACTCGTGAGCAACTCGAGTTGGCTCGTGACTCGTGTGTCAACTCATTTTCAATAAGATTTTCTTTATTATTTGTCGAATTGCAATCTGGCATAGACAATTATAATCAAACTAAAGGTGAGATTGTGAGAATGTGCATTTGTTGAACTAGTTTATTAGTTTGGTTGAATGAAAAAATTATAACATTTCGATAACTGTTTATTGCTCCCCTCGGCCCCTTTGATACCAACCCATAACAATTCAACAAACAACCTACAAATTAAAAATAAATTAAAAATATGTCAGTAATCATTTAACAAAAGAAAAACGTACTTGTTTAATAACATGTCACACTGTTCAAGATGTCACAACCAAACAATCCACAATTTAAAAAACACAAACATTACATATTTAAAACATGTCAAACTTTCAGTTAACAAAAAAAAGAGCGAGGGTCAGCCTCGGTAATCATCTTCATCTTCAAATCTTCAACCTATATTATACCAATTGGCAATAGATCATAAAAAAAAATAGTAAGTGATTTGTGATGTAAGATATAGTGGTCACACACTTCTCTTTGCGAGAAAAAAAAAATAAGTATGATAAATTGAAGTTCCAAAATAACAGATCAAGTTGCAAAGAAACAAGAAAATATATATAAGTTCTCCCACAATCATTAAACTTGCTCTATGTATGATTAAACTTGAGTTGGTTAAATTCATGATTAAACATTCTCTGCGTATCAAAAGTTTTGTATGGAAACTGATGCTATAGCTTTGAGAAAGAAACTAATAAATGTAGGTTGCTTGTTCATTTAAGGGATGAAACCCATCTATTTATTCAACTACTAACCATCATTTTTCAAATTGGAATATAATACCATTTTGGAATAATCATTGCTCATTTGGGATTGGAATATCCAAATTCTCTTCCTCTATAGCAGATTGCTGAAAAAAAACAAAAGTATTAGTAAAAAATGAGTATAAAGTTTTAAAAGAATACAAATCTGAAATTGGCCTCTTACTTGTAATGTTTGAATGGTGGTTTTTGCAGTAGCCTTTATCCAATCACTTCCACAAACGAGAATTTCCACCATATATTTGGAGAGAGAACTTCGATAGTCGTCTAATATACGACCTCCGACACTAAAGGCCGATTCTGAAGCCACAATCGTGATGGGAATGCAAAGCACATCAAGCGCCAACTTGCTCAGAATAAGATACTTGCTGGAATTTTGATTCCACCACTTCAAAACATCAAAAGAAGCCTCATCTTCTACCAAATAATTGGGTTCTTTGATGAGCCTAAATTATATATACTTTTAGCACAGGTTTAACCTCAATTTCATAGCCAATTTTCTTATATTTTAGTTTAATTTAGTATATAATCATGTCAAGAACCAAGTTACTGCTTTTAGTTTGATTTGATTGCAGTTTCGGAGCTTTTACACCTTTTGTGCGGTCTCTGGGGCACTTTGTGCAGCCGCACAACCATCCTTGAAGTCCCAACCTTGATCCTGTTAAAGCACAGTCCAAACAGAGCCACTGTGTGGCCCAAGATGCGACCTCCCCAGCCCGTACACTCCCTCAAGAACCCCAAAGTTGATTGGTGTGACCTCCTCTACCTGCACCCTAGGCCGCACAATGCAAGAGGGAGTTCCAGCAAAAGTTGGAGAGTCATTGCGGCCTGACGTGCGGCCTCCCTAGCCCGCACAAACCTCAATCCACAGCGCAGACCCCTTTGTGCGCCCCCTCTAGGCCGCACTCCTAGCCGCATCAATGCCCAAAATCACATGAAATTAAGTTTTAATGACGCAATCTTCGCCATATTCACTTCCAGATTCTGCCTGATTGTTTCTCAAGTCATGAAAAATTGTTATAAAAGAGTGGGCAAACAACAGGAGAAGATCATCTCCCCTTTGGAGATTCAAATCAAGCCACCTTCTATTACATCTCTCATCCTTCTAAAGTGAATTCAAAGCGACGAAGTGGATTTGGCGATTTTTAAGGAGGATTTGCAAAGACGAACTGAGGCGTAGCTTGGGAATTGGTGTATTTTATTTCTCTCTGTTATTTACTCATTTTATTTGCGTAGTTTACTTGATTTTTCTATCATAGATGTTTTTGTTATCGTACCATGAGAGGCTAATCTCCTCTCTAGGGGCTTAGATTGTAGCATGAACTTATGTTAGTTTATTACTTGGATATTCTCTTGTATGATGATTTTTTTGTATTGATGTTTGATTCTTATTTTATATATTTGTGAATCATGCATGATTTGTGTTTTTGAAACTACACCTTACGGAGGTAGTGACAGCCCTCTTGTCTTCAAGGGTGTTATGACATAGATAAAATCGAGTCTTGTACACAAATAACCTTAGGGATAATAGATTAGATGGACCAAATCGAGGCTACCATTGACTATTAGAACCAAAGATTGGACATGAAAAGTTGTGGGAAACCAATTTACAAGTACTTCTCAATCGGGATACTTAGAGTATATTTAGTAATCGGTACGAATTAGCGGAGTATTTAGCCTTTAATTAAATAACCCTATTAGATAGTGACAATCCTAAAACGAGATAAATTAACATGATAGGCTTGAAACATGAAAAGTATTGATTCTAAGTAGAAATAGGCCAACCTAGATAGAATTCTCATCAAAGCAAAACATGAATTAAGAGAATATATCAAGTGTTGAATTAACCAAGTGATTGTAGACCAAAAGCCCCTAGACTTCGTCAAATTGATCACAAACATTTATTTTTAGTTAATTTCTATTTAGCTTTTGTTACAAACCAACTCCTCTCGGATATTGAACCCAACAATTGTGTGATTTGCAACAAACTCCCCCCATTTACTTATGTGCACTTTATTTAGGATTAATTAATTTTGTAAAAACTATAACTGTCTTAGCCTTTGGATCGACGCCTATAATTACTACAAGAATAGATTATGCGCTTGCAATTCAATCTACTTTGCGTATTAAGGGTTCTTATAAATTTTAAAATAATAGTGTACGAAATAGACCATTTAATTCTATACCCAAAATACACATCATTCCTCCAAATAGATCTCAAGGTCAGATTTGGGTGGCTTTTCTACCCCTTTAGTCTTAAGAAAAGCATAAAAATCATCAACTATTGGTGCCCGCGCGGTATGGGCAGCAGCTGCTACCAAATTTGAGGTGCTTGCGACAAACTTAGTGGCAGCCTTAGCCTTAGCAGTCATTTGCTCCTTTGAATACTTTTCAAACAGAACTTTAAGATTAGTGATTACCTCTTCTTTTCGAGTAACAACATCATCTGGATTTGGATACAACCTTTCAAAACTGAATTCAACCAAGATCAATTTAAACCGGATCTAGAATGGATGCAATTGGCATAAGCAACCCAACTTCTCCCCAATACTTCTCAAACTTTATATACATAGGTACACTCATAAGCCTCAAGAATTGATCATCTGATACATGTGCCTCACTTAACACCTTTTTTACCTTAAAAATTTCCACGAAAAATAAATTTGCAGTTGGGTACAATGACCCCGAGAATAAGTTAGTGGCATCCAAAAAAGCCTCAAGCAATTTGCACACTTTTTCGGCTCTTATCCATTCATCCTCTATAAGCAACCAAACAAAGTTATTGTCTCTCATGTCATATTGTTCAAATGTGGCTTTGTAATAGATAGCCGATTCAAGCATGTGATGTGTTGAATTCCACCTAGTTTTGACATCGCTACATAACGATCGACTAGTTTGGATGCCTAAATATTTTGCTACTTCACCAAATTTTAAAAGACGACCAGAGTCTTTTTGAGGTATTTCACTCCATCTCTAATTTTCGAAATACACTTATCAATTTGACTAAGACCATCTTGCACAACTAGATTTAATATGTGAGCACAACATCTCACATTAAAAAAGAGCCCACCAAATTGTAACTTGCCCATGCCTCGAAAATTAGACTTCAATATGTCCACAACCTTATCATTATTGGATGCATTATCTAAAGTAATCGCTCCAATTTTATCTTGAATACCCCATTTTATAATAGACTCTAAGATTACATCCGCAATTACCTCACCACTGTGAGGTACTGAGGTGGAGCAAGCTCATTGAAACTAATAATGCATTTTTGCAATTTCCAATGTGCTGTCAGGCACATGTAACCAATGGTTTGGTTTGAGGTCCAACAATCACTTGTGAGGTATGTTACCTCGATACTCCACCTGGGCCACCGTAACAACGATAGAACTTTACCACTACACCAATTCTCATTTGATGTTACAAACTACTTGCAATTATATTTAACATATGCCACAATTGGTTTTTGATATTTAACTTATATAATAAAAGTGTTAAATTAATAAAATAATTAAAATATTATATATATAGTAGACGTATCGTATCCAAGATTTTTGGAAATTACCGTATCACCATATCTGTATTGTATCTAATATGATATCCGTACCCGTATCCATACAACATAAACTATAATTTATGCTACTTGTATTCTAAGTTGCAACTATATGCATTTATAATTCTACAAATTAGTGCCTTAAATACTGCCATCTGTCAGGGTTTTTGTCAGCAAGGGTTTCAATTTAACAGGGAAGAAGAAGAGTAGAGAAACAAGAGGGATGATTCAATGGCCCCGGTGTTGATGCGGCTACGGTGCTTAAACATCACTGCGTGATAGCAGCAGCATTATAAATGGAGAATTGGGATTTCTCTGTTTGATAGCAGCATTATTTTTTGGGCTCGGTCTTGGGCTCGGTCTTGGGCTTACTTTAAAAAAGTACTTTGCATGGTGCAACGAAAATTCATTTAATCTAAAAGATACGCCCGGCCCAAAATTCATTTAATCTTAAAGGTAAATAACCACCCGGCAGACGACCCTTCTCGTTTCTCCTCTTTTAATTCACAAAACATACTTCACTCTATCTCTTCCGATCATGCCTTCAAAGCATCAGTAAAGAGTTCGAATCCGTAGAATCAGTTAGTCGAGGAAGAATCGGCGAAACTCAGTCGGTGAGTCTCCTCCTATTCAATTGTTCTTCCACGCAAAACGCGGCCAGTCCATTTGGAAAATCGCTCAACAATCGGATTGTGCGCCGCCGATAGATTTTGCTTACCCTGGTAGCAACAACGGACTGTGGATTGATATGATAGAAGGTCTTTATTTTAAGAAAGGTACTTCATAAACAATTTTGAATAGGAACTGAACTGGTCATGTTCAGTACCAGTTAATACCAGAACCGTTGGTGCTCCCTTAAATATTTGTTCTTGGTATTATTGCAGTTTTGAGTTATTTTAAAAAAAAATTCATCTTTTGATTGAGTTCTGTTGTTACTATGTATGCAGAAGAAATGTCTGATACCCAAAACAAGCAATTACCGGCGTCAATGGAGGCATCTTCATATATGTCTGGTGAGATCAAATCAACTTTGGGTTTCATAAGAAGAACCTGAATACCATGAATTTTGTACTCATGTTTTTGAATAGTTGGCGCAGTTGAAAATATTGATTCTGCTGTACAGCATGCTGTGCTTCATGAACAAGTATGTCAGTTCTGAATTAGTAATTTGTATTCTTATTATGGTTGTATTTATTTTTTGGCAATAGCACTAAGTTATTCAGTTCCTATACTGTGTAGGAAATTGAGACTCAGCGGGCAATACAGAGCCAAAGGTCTATAACTACTTCCCATTTCATTATTCTTTTATAGTATAAACACTTCAGTTGTAGTCAATTTGTGCAAAAAGTCCTGTACAAGCTACATTTTTAGTCCTGAAAAAGACTTATTCTATATTAACACATTATTTCCTCTTTATGATTTCTAGACAAGAAAAGGAAATTGGTCGGCCTGTAGAACAGAGTGGAGATGTACTCTCGGGACAATACAACCCTAACGAATTGAAGGTATCGTAGTCTGTGACTGATTAGTTAATAGAACTAATACATTAATTATCTATTATTGGTTCTTTGACTAATTACTTCTTTATCTTGTAAAGGAGCATCTGTTGAAGATAACAGCTGACCATCGTGCAGAGGTGGCCAACAAAAGGGGCAAACTAAATCATAGTGATAATGGTACAAACCAATTATATGAATTATTAATTTTGCATTCCAAAATTTCAGTTTGGATAAGTGAATTGTGGCAGTTTTGTTGATCGATGGTGAAGGCCTCCCTTGTTACGTCCTTTAAGACTCTTATGCACTACTATGTAATTTTAATGAAACGTGTATAGCAAAATTGTACAAGTTGTAATTGTAGATGTAACAGGAAACTTAGGTAAATCTCTTACCAGAAATATGTTGAATTTTGGTTTACTTTTTTTCACTTTTAACATGCTTTTCTGTTGATTAGTTTTGGCTGAGTGTTCTTTAATTTTGATGGTCATTAGGTAATGTTGAGATTGGTAATGGTTATGGCGTACCAGGAGGCGGTGCCTATTATTCTATTTCATCTAGCCTCCAATCAGGTACAACACAAGCTAATAGATTTTTGCATTTCGTTTTATTTTTGGCTCATGTTTTTTGGTTTTCGTCTTTGTTTTTGCTTGTTATAAGAAGTGGTTTTGCAGGATGCAACTCGTAATAGATTTGTTCAGACAACATTCCTGTCAGTTCTACCAGCTGATATGGTACCACTACTGATTTGAAGCTGAGGCTAAACTTTTGTTAAAATCATAGCTAATTGTGGAGTTATTAACTATTGAGATTGTCTTCCTATATGTATTAACTTATTTTATTTTGTTTGGGCTGTTTTGTTTGTTCTTTTTTTCTGATGCTTGATAAACTCATTTGTTAAATTTAAGGCTTTTATATAGGAATCTGTTTACATATGGCATATGGAAATTAGGATCAAGATATTGCAAAATAACACCCATAAACTACAAAGAGACTGATGCTAACACTTAATAATGTACATAAGAGATCCAGAACTGGTGTTTTGATGTTGTTTGGCTAATTTTTAATGTAAGGTAAACCTGAGGACAAAACTGGAGGAGCAAATGCTGCTAAAGAGATACCCGAGTTTCTGAAGCAAAAATTAAAGGCTAGGGGAATAATAAAAGATCAAACAAGCAGAGAAACTCATGAAAAAAGAGGAAGTGTAAGCTATTCCCATCCTTTGTTCATTGTTACCATTTGGGATTTTTGCAAATAAAAGCCTGATGCAGTTTGTTACAGTTGACATGTGTCAGACGTCTTGTATAACTTTTCTTTTAAGAAACAGTTGACTATTAGAATCCAGTTTAAGCCAAACAAAAGAAGTCCCCTGCATTCTCTTAGCAAATGTAAATATTGAACCCAAGATCAAAATCTCTTAATTTGATAATTTCAGCCTTTTGGTTTAAAAACAAGCAGCTTATTCCAGTCAAGGAGCAATTTTGTTGCCAATGTGGTAACAGATACAACTTGACTTTTAATTTGAGTTGTTACCAGTTCTAGGTCATTTTTATTGTTTTTTATTGAACAGAGTACAATGAGGTAATTTGGTCAAATTCTGGATAAAATTGAGCCTTTATGTTGGAGAGTTGAGTGCTAGTGGTTTTGTTTGTTACATGAGGATCAGTTTTTCTAAATTAGTGCTTGAATTATTATCTTCTTCTTCTTTTTTCAAAATTTTATGTGAAATGCAGAGTTCTGAAGCCAGAGATGGTCCCGGCAACAGAGATTTGCCTCCTGGTTGGGTCAGTACATTTTAAAAAACATATTTTTTTTTAAGATTTTATGGCTCATTTTTGCTTGGTTTGCCTTTTCAATATTTTTCTGCTAATTTGTGTTAGTTGGTATTCATTGATAAATTGTGGGAAAAATAGCTAAAAGAGTAAAATATTGAATTGTATGTTCCTTTATGCTATGAAAATGTGCCAATATCTGAGTTCACAATTCTTCATTTGGATAAACAGTAAACACTTATATTAAATTCAATTAGATTGAGGCAAGGGATCCATCAAATGGGGCTGTGTTCTACCACAATCAGAGTACTGGAGCAAGCCAGTGGGACCCGCCCACAAGCTCTGAGCAAAGCAAAAAAGAATCAGTGCCACCTCTTCCAGCCGATTGGGTAGAGACTTCTGATGTATCAACAGGTATTAAAATATAAAAGCTCTGGACTTCAATTAGTTCTCATGGGAAAGTAAATGGTTTGCTGCATCTTAATTCAAATAACGCCCTATATTTTGCCAATTTTGATTATATAACGCAACATTGTAAATGTGGTGGCAAAAGCAAACTTGTGGTAACAAGTGATGAAAATCTCAGATCTCAAATTGAACTCATTTCCCACCATTGTAAATGTGGTGGGTTTATATGTTTGATTCGTGGTAACAAGTGATGAAGAGATTGCATCATATGATAGACAACTAGCATCATTCACTCGTTTTTCTTACCGATTTAGCTGTGTTTTAACTTTTTAATGGTATGCTATTTGCAAACAAGGAAGAAATATTTTATCAGGTACTGTTGCATGTTTTAGTTTCACTTATATATATATATGGAACTCTTTATCTTCATATAGGTCGAAAGTACTACTACAACACAAAAACACGAGTATCACAATGGGAACATCCCATCTCAACTCTCCAGTCTTCTTCTACACATGCTGGAAGCGGAATTACGGTTACTGGAAATAGTTTGCAAGTACAAATGCCAAGATGCTTAGGTTGTGGAGGGTGGGGCCTAGGGCTTGTACAGGCATCGGGTTACTGCAACCATTGTACTAGGTATGATGTATACTTTTATGAGTGAGGCTACAGTACTATGCATAGTGCACATTGGTCCATATTATGGATCCATATCCTCATTTTCAAAGTCTAAATAGTTGATCCGAACCATTCATCATGATCTCCATATGAAAATTTATTTGGAGACCAATTTTACATTTTTTGTACCTATCTAAATTTTTTTAGATAGGTTGAAAATCACTACTTTCAAATGGTCTAGAATCCTTAGATCAAGTGATTTTGTACCTATCTAAATAAATAGTAAAAAAGAAAGTCTAAAAAATGTAAAAAAATGGTGATTTTGTACCGATCAAGTGATTTTCCTATGGAGATCATGTTGAGCAGAACAGATCTACTATTTGGACTTAAAAATGGATATATACATCCGTAGTACGAACCAAAGTGCACTATGCATAGTACTGTGGCCTCACTCATCTTTTATTGTGATTTTTATTACTGGTACTTTAATTTCTGTTAGTGTTATTGTTGTGATGGTTTTGCCTTCTTGCTTGTGAACATCGAGAACGACCCAAGATGACGGTAGAAATCTCAAATGGTGGTAGTTTAAGCAATATGTAACAAATTTTAGAAGATTGGGGTTATATGAAATTGAAGATTAATTCATATTTAAGGATGATAGATAATTTAGCTTATTTATGCTATTATGCTAGAAGATAAAAGGGTATTTGATACAAATAGGTTAAGTTTTTTAAAGCTATGTGAAAAGGCAAACAACAACCTTGTCTGTAGCAATTACTATAGTGATGATGATAATTATAATGACATTGATGATAAAACATCAGTTTGAGAGACCAAGTCCAAATGCACCACAAACCCAATTAATGTTTTAACTAAAAAGTTGACAATACCGGAGTTCATTTTGAAAAAAAATGGTGGTTCTTTTATGTAGGGTTAATAGCCTCCCTTTTCAACAACATCAATCTTTTGCTCAACAAAATCAAGATCAAGCTGTGAAGGTTGGTCCCACAAAAGGCCAAGGCAACGTGATAACCCAAAGCAGGTACTGTATCACTAAGAGATTCAAACTTCATAATCTTGATATTCATTTTTTCTTATGAATCATATAAATGGTCCTCAAATGTATCACTTGTTTCTATTATGGCTTTAATGGTTGACACCTTTTTGGTCAATGAAGATTTCGAATTTGTATCATTTTGGGTCCATAAAGCTTCAGAGTTCCCACTTTGGTCTTCTCTGTTATCTTGTACTATTTTACTCCAATGTGATAATTTTCAGTAAAGCATAATAATGAAAGGGAGTCCTACTTTGTATTGGTGTTGAATGGATAACTTTTTATTGAGAGGTATCCCTCTAATCATTCCATGTTAACATTCCCCTGGGGTTTGTGCATTTCTTCAATGATTAGTGCCGGTGAGGTTTGAATTGGTGCAAATTGTAAATTTTAAAGGGAACCACTGAGCATCGATCGAGTACATTACAGGATTGTGTTGCTGTTTTATTTTTAATCTATGATTACAGTATCCTATATCTTATGCTTTGTGAGATAGGTCAAGTCTGCAGTGACACAATGATATAATTGGAAAATACTGATGTATTAAAATCTTGCCTTTAACTTTCGGTGAGTTCATAGGGAGTCTATGAGATGAGTTTGACTGTATTGAGCTAAAATTATTTGCTTTTTGTTGGTATTTGTTTCACAGACCTAGCTCAAAACCTCCACTTGGCAGAGGCCAGAAGAAACGAGCCTATGAAGAGGATGATGAATTGGATCCAATGGATCCCAGTTCTTACTCTGATGCTCCCAGGGGTGGTTGGTGGGTTCTTTTGTACTTGTTATATCTTTGTTTGATTATTTATTTTGTGTAAAATAAGGGTAAAATAAGCATGAACTACTTTCTCTGCATCACCAAAGGCACCATTATAAAATTTGTGTTTGATAATATTACTTGTTGGTTATTTTTTACTTTTATTTAAGTGTTGTCATACAGATGAAGTTAACACTATCTATAAACATCATCTACTGAGGGTATGTTTGGTTGCAAAATAAGAATAGCTAGAATAGCCAAACCAAGAATAGTCCGGAATAATAGCTATTCTTCACCCACCCAAACGCACCCAAAATGTTTGGAGAGGTCCATTAAAAAGTTCAGCAAAAAGGAAAAGTCAAATATAGTTTTTCCTAATAAAGGTTTTAAGTAATTGGGTTCTTGTTTTACTTTTGTTTGTTCATCTGATGTATTCTACACAATTGAAATTATTCTGTGTAATAAAAAGGGATTAGATATATTAGGCTGATGTGGGACATTCTTTCTGAGATAGTTCAACATATTTAATATAGTGCTATTTTGGTTTACTTTTTGCTGGTTTATAGTTGGAGGTGAACTTACAATTTAGTCATAATAAATTACCTTTTACTTTACAGGGGAGTTGGCTTAAAAGGGATGCAACCGAGAGCAGCCGACACCACTGCTTCAGTATGTTTCTTGTACACTTTCTTTTCAACTTTTGGAGGAGTCATCTTCACATTACAGAATTTCAATCAACATTTAAATGTAACATTTTAGTGAATCATACGTCATAGTTTCATCTAGGCTGAAATAACCCCTATTTGTATAAATCAAAACTATGACGTATGATTCACTAAAATGTTACATTTCAATGTTGATTACAATTATGTATGACTCCTATCAAAACTTAAGCAAGCTGTTGTTTCTTTAATTAAAGTAGACCTGCCACTAGTAAATATGTGTGTAAGTTTGCCTCAATTTTGCACCAAACATTTAAAGCGATCAAGGAAACAATAGGGTGATTAGCTAATTGTTCACTCATTTTTTTTTTTAAATGCAGGGACCTTTGTTTCAGCAAAGGCCATACCCTTCGCCAGGTGCAGTTCTGAGAAGGAATGCAGAAGTTGCATCACAGAGCAAGAACCACAAAGGATCCCGTGGCAACATGGCACCTATTTCGAAAAGAGGTGATGGAAGTGATGGACTTGGCGAAGCTGACTAATATATAAGCAACTGCTCTAGCATTAGGAAAATATTTGATTTTTTTTTTTCAAAATTGCTGTTCTTTAGAAAAACAATGGAGGCGTGAGTTCTATTTTAGTTGTTTGATAAATGATTTTCCTTTTAGAAGAATTTTGCGTGGGGTGCTCGGCAATTGTTTTAAGGGTTAATTTTCTATATGCTCTTCAAAACTACAATTTCTTATTTCTTCTCGAACTCTTTAATATATTATATTGTATTTGCTCTTCAATTCTTCTTTCTCTTTCTTCTTTGTCCTTAGAACAAAAATAAAAGTAATGAACACTAGTTGAAGTGCACAAATTAACTGCCTATCGCTGTATTTGACAAAACTAACCTTATTGATGATCATCTCTTTTCGTATTTCTTGCCACCAACTAACCTTGTTGATGAAACTAATCTTTTTAGTTTCTATTTCTTTGATTGTGTGATTTTCTACTACAGATGGTTAATTTGTGCAATTCAACTAGTTTTTATTTTATTTTGTTGGTTCTAAGGGCAAATATGAAAGACACAAGACGTGAGGGATAAATACAATATATTAATGAGTTCGGAAAAAAAAAATAAGAAACTGTAGTAGTTTTGAAGAGTATAGAAAATTAATCTCTTTTTTTAAATGTGAACAATTTTTTTTGGAAAGTGGGAGCTATATACCAAAAAAAAGAAGGAACGAATTGCTAGTAGTGTTGAAGGTTGGTGAAGTATCAGTTAAATTTCTAGCAATGCAAGATAACGTTGTGGAAATGAGAAGCAGACCAGAAGCACTTTTTTGTTTAGCTATATTATTATTAGCAATCGATATAACCTCAACCCTGTTGTTAGTGGCTTTGTCCTGGATACTGTTATTATCTGGTACAACCAGGTTTTTGTTGTTACTTTTACTGGTTATGTAGATGATGTGGGAGCCTTTATTTTGTGATTGGGTAGGGGTAGATATCACCTAGTGTATAGATGGTGAATTGGCTTAGGCGGGGTTCTTACAATTAGGGCTGTAAATGAGCTGGCTCGAGCCGAGCTGGGCAAAAGTTCAGCTCGTTAACAGCTCGCGAGCTAAAATCTCAGCTCAAACTCGTGATGAGCCAGCTCACGAGTTGGCTCGCGAGCCACGAGCTGGCTCACTGGGTTTGGTTGGACCTTGTTTTAAGAAGAAAATAAATTTTACAAATATTTTTGGACCGAACTGGACCGAGCTGAACTGAGCTGGATCAAGCTTGACAGTATAAAATACACACAAATTCATACAAATTCACAAATTGATGCCTAGCCGAGCTAGCTGGCGAGCCGAGCTGGGCAAAAGCTCAGCTCGTTAATTTTGGCCCGAGCTGTTAGCGAGCCAGCTCGCTAACAGCTCGGTCCACTATCGAACGAGCTGTTACCGATCGAGCCAATGTGAGTCGCGAGCGAGTCACGAGCTTACGAGCTTTTTGGACAGCCCTACTTACAATCATTGGCTAAACAGTACTTGGATATGATTGCAAGTTAAAACACCGGTTTTGATTAATGACAAGGGCTATATAGTCTTTTATCAAAAAAAAAAAACATTGTGGGAATGCAAAGAGGATTTTAGCTGCTGTCAACAGCCATGGAATTCATAAGCTGTGCTAGGCTAGCATCAGCCTCATGTGTCATGAGAAAGCTCTTACAACGAGCTTAGATCACAAATTTCTTTCTTGCTTTGTGTTGGTATGTCACTCCACTAGTGAGTTTTTAGCCTAATTGATGAACTAAGATACATTGACAGAATAACTTGTTAGCCTTGATGCATTTATATGTCGCTTCGTGTAGTGTATTGATTATATATCATTTTGAAAACATTTTTTGTTGGGTGATTTGTCGTCGGTTAAACTCTTCTTAAATTTTTTTCGTCTTTGGCAATTAGAAACTTGTTGGTCATTATTTTTCAGTGTGTTTGCTATATGACATTTCTCAAGACCTCACATAAAAATGTTAAGAACTTCTGAATTATTGAAAACAATTTAATTGAATCTTTTTGGCAAAACTTGAACTTTGTGAAGAAGTATGCACTAAGAGAATATTATGGAAATTGTGCCATTGGGACTCATATTTTCCATTGAGTTAAGAACACAGTACAATGTATCAAATTACAAAATCATTTTTTTTCAAAATACCCTAGTAAAGCTTGCTCAATTCAGACTGAAATATTAAACTGAGCATCAAGCACCACAGCTTTGTGAGAAAAAAAAATGCAGTAGAGAAGAAAGCCACCAACTTTTTGAAGAAAAAAAAAAGACAGATTCCAATATTAGGAATTGTATCATTCCATTTTGTAGCACTTTGTAGATTCATTAGTAATATAAGATTATCTATGCATATTAAGAAAAACAAGATGGAAGATTGGTGGTGCAACAAAGATGTGGATCATGGATTGCTACAGATTTCATTTTCTTTTCCTGTTATATTTGTACTGTTGCATATCTTTGATATGGAGGACATGATTTGCTTTAAGTGAGATTTATTTATTTTTGTAGGGGGTAAGACGCAATATTGGGTGTCATTCGGCAGGGGAGAGGGGAACGCGTATCCTCTGCATTAACTCAAAAGAGAATCTTTTGAGTTAATGAATATCAACCGTCCGATCTGATTTAAGATCCGTACAAACAAGATCCACACTAATATTAAAGACTCATGTGTTAAAATTAGACGGCAGGATTGACTCCGTTTAAAATCAGACGACTGAAATGCATTAACTCAAAAGATTCCCTTTTGAGTTAATGCATAGGATATGTGTTCGAGGAGAGGGGGCTTGGGTGGGGGTGGCGCAAGTATATTTACTGTTGTATCATTTGCATGTACCCATATGTATAGTCAATAGATCAGGTGGCTGAAGCCACTCATTTCAAAACAAAAGCAAAAAATGATGATTGTTTGGTGTCAATAAAATGCCAATAAAGCTGAAGTTTTGGAATTGGTTGACATATGATCAATCGGTTTTTTTTTTTAATACAAGTGTGGAAAACCCTGCTGATTTCTATTGAATAGAAATCACACCAATAAGGACTAGTACTAACCCTATTGTCAGTTTTTACAAAAACTGATTCGAGTTAACAATCTTACAAAACAAACTCTGCACTACTAACTATATTATAGCATAAGTAGTTAACTACAAATATAAAGTAAAACAGCTTCAAAATACATATCTAATACAAAACAAATTAAGCAACTATAAATTAAACATCTAGAACCTAAATATGCCAAAATCATCTTACTGTCACCTATACCTAGCCTTCACCCTATCCCTTCTCTGTCTTTATCATCCTGCCAAACTATTCCACTGATAGTGTCAACTAGTATTACCACGTTATAGAATCTGCTTCCTCCAAATCCTTAGGATCACAAGACAAAATTAGTGAAAGTTTAAGAAGAATCATTTTTTAAATTTTGACACCAAAATGATGTCATAGCAATCATTTGAGCCCCTAAAATAAGCCATTGTCAACTGCATTTGGATTTATCATTTATAGAGTTAAAATAAGCCATATAATTGTAACATCGCATATATTCATACTGACAAGCTTTTAACAATATATAAATAAAAATGGAATATTCAAAGAAATAAGTCTAAATCAGTACATTTTACTAAATGTTATCACAATTTTAAATTGAATTATATTGGACTGTTGATTATCATCTTGCATCGCACATATAAAAGAAAATTAAAATGTAAGTTTTACATACTTATTTTTTATAATTCATATTGATAGATTTTCTCCGATATCTTTGTTGTAAAATTCAAAATTGTAAAATTTGTTATTAGACGATAAAAATAGAATTATTTGACGACAAGTTTTACATTAATTAGAACTATTAAGTTCACATACTTTAGAAAATATTTAAAACAACAAAATACGTAGCTTATGCATGATATATCATGCAAAACTCTCTCTATCTCTCTCTACATGCAAAACTTATGTTGTTGCAATTTTTCAATGAATATCACGCACATACAATAAATATTATGCATAAAATTCAACTATATGTATAATGTATTCACATTGCATTCATGCGCTTCTATTCATGTTTTTAATCAATCTTTGTCTCACTTATGATTGAAAAATCATTAAACTAATAGATAGGCTCTATTTATGTATTTTACAAATGCATAATTAAATTGATCAGTAGCAATGTCGTAGATATAACAAATATTATGCATCAAATTTAAACTAGAATGCATTTATATTGTGTTTCTACGAGTCTTTTACGTGTGTGTAAATTTATCATTGCTAAGTCAAGCAAATACAATAAATATTAGGCATATTTAGACTAGAATGCATTTACATATCATTTATATGAGTCTACTCGTGTTTTTAATTAATTAAGGCATCATTAAACTAATTGTAAAATTATCAAAACTAACATATATCATCTAACGCGCGTCTTTTATATGTACATAAATTTATCGAAATCATAAAATCACAAAAACTTCTAGATAAACTACTCTAACAGTCTAACTTGTGCGTTTTAATCAATTAACGCCTCATTTATAATACATTTATCAATTGACACCTAATATATATATAATCACTTTAAAAAAATACTACGTCTTAACTTTTAGAAGATACAAAAATTTGTGATTAATTTGTTGTTCGGACTTCATGTAATTAATTTGTATGCAACAGAATTCTTGAAAGTCTTTAATTCTTTAATTGATGATTTCACACAAAAAATTAAGTTAATAATTAAACATAATTAAGTTAATAATAAAAGATTACACGAAGATATCATTTCTTGTGGCAGTGCAAATGTGCAATGCTCCACTCAAGGTAAAGCTCTTTATTGATTTGGTTTTTACTTTTTAGAGAACGAATCCTAACTCATGATGTCATGGCTCGTAGAAGAATCTTGCGTGAAATGCACTGTTATTTGTGTGATTTTGTGAATTGGAAGATGCGAGTCATCTATTGTTTGAACAATGGATGTCATACTAGGATATATATATATATATATATATATATATATATATATAATTATTAATATATAGGTTGATGTGCACAGGAGATTCGATGTCACAAACATGGGACAGATTCTACAGGAATGCGATGCTTGAGAGACCGTTAAAGAAAGAATGTCGACAAGGTTTATGTGTGGGTTGTGGCATGTGTGGAGAGAGAGAGATGGACCGTCCAAATTTAGTTTATTGTTTTTATTTTGAGAATTTTCAAAAAAAATAAACAGAACCGTCCAAATTTCTAGCGGTTCCACAAAAAAATTGTCATTTTGGTAATTTTCTATTTATTAGTGGATATTAATAAAAAAAAATCGGCTGAATAAAAGAGTTAGTTAAAAGAACAAATAGGAAGTGCCTAAAAGACGAATTACAAATATCAGTAGATATCAGTGTTCTAAATAGCTAGTTATAGCTACGCTATAGCTTTTTCAGACCATAAACGCTACGCTATGAGATAAAAGTGCGCTATTTCAGTTATGGCTGTTATAGCTGTAATAGCTGACCGCTTTTACCGCTACGCGCTATGCTACATAAGCTTTTTTGTAATTTACATGGACTTCTGTACTTCAGTTCATATTTATGATACTACATGGCGTGTTATAATAAGCATGCTAAAATCAAACTATATGCCTTTGTTCTTATTTGTGATTTAGTCTTTAATTATATATCAGAAAATATTCAAATATTAATTCTTCTTTTTGTTTTCTTTTCGTCTAGTATTCACCTGTAAAATTATCGCCGTTCATTTCATTGAAAGCTGATTTTGATTATAATAATATATAAAATATTCAAATAGGTATGCTAACTTTATTTCACTATAAAATTAATCGCTCTTCGTCTATTAAAATCTGTAATACTATGAAGTATGAATTATTAAATAATGTTACATTGTATATTCTTTTTTTTTCCTTCTGATTTGCATCATTGAAAAAAAATATAGACTTAGATAAGTTATCATTTAGTTATTATTCTAATTCTCCAATATTGATCATGTTGATAATTAGTAGAAATATAGACTATAATTTTTGAAAATTAGAAAAACGCTATGTAGGAAAGCTTCCGCTATAGCTGCGCTATTCGCTATAGCTTTTTTTTTTGCCTCCCCGCTATACCGCTATAATCACTATTTAGAACCTTGGTAGATATACACACTTCCCCGTTATATATAGTACTTAGTTATAATTTCAATGCAAACAAAAGCAAATTGTGAATGATGATTTTTTTTTTTTTTGTTTATCAAACGAAAATAATAACAAACAACACTGTTTAGCTCTGTGCAAAACAAAAAAATCGAAGTCGGGTCTAATTTTTTTTCATCAATTACTGAAAAAAGAGAGACTGGAATAGAGATGACAAAAAAAATTCTTAGTTCATGGTTCGTTTGAATTTGATTAAGAAAAAAAGTCGTAAATAACTCACTCAATTAGATTTGAGCTAAAAACAAGATGGCTCGTTCTGACGGGAGAGAGGGGTGTCCGATGCCTATCGGACCAGGGGACCGCATCTTCTGCTGCACTTTTATTGTGCAGCAGGATGCTGCACTTTTGGACGGCCCAGATTTAATCTCAGCCGGTGAGTGCTCGGATGATGGAGGGGGCAGTATTAATTTTGCTTTAAAATTCGTGCCAAAATCTTATTTCGTCCGTCCGATCAAAAACGAATGGACCAGATTAAAAGTGCAGCATCCTGCTGCACAATAAAAGTACAGCAGAGGATGCGATTCAATCGGACCAGAGTTTGTTCGATGGGTGGTTTCTACCATCCAATTCACTTCAAGATCTGTGTGAAACACTTTAATATCCATGTTGTTTGTTTTAATATTTATGTGCACAGATTTTAAAGTAGATCGAACGGTAGAAACCACCCATCGAACACTATTCTGATCCGATGGGCATCGGACACCCTCCTCTCCCTGTTCTGACGAGTTCATGAAACTTGGCCGATTTGACTCGTTTCGTCTGACCTTATCTGATGAGTTCGACTCATTTCGACTCGGTCCGTTAACAAATCGATCTAGACCATTGATTATATTTGATCTAATATAAATTGTTGATATGTTAGAATTAAAGACTATTTAGTTTAGCTCAAGTATAACGGACATAATCCTTCCAAGATTTCCCTCACTTTACGGTTTGAGCAGTATTGTTAGACATTGAAATTCGTGCCTAGTTAAAAAGAACGTCCCGGATACACTAATCGTAAAAAATTGCCTTTTTAGGTACTTGGGAGCATAGTCAGAGGCGGAGGTAGAATTTTAACTAATGGGGATCAAAAACATAAAATATTATTTGTTTTTATCAAGTTGTACATATTTTAATAGTCTATTTTTTTTCTTGAAAAATAAATGAAGGTCAACTATATAAAATTTTCAGATAATCTATATGGATCATTTATTAGGTATCCTTAATATTTAACTATAAAATATATAAAAGTAGCATATATAATAATTAGTTTTTGAAAATGAATGGGGTCGATTGACCCCCATTTGATACATGTGTCTCCGCCCCAAGTATAGTCACAGAATTCGAGATTAATTTGCGTTTAATTCACGATTAATTCATTTTTTTGACATATCAGAACCGAATTCCGAATAAAACACGTAAAAATGTATAATGCGTTCTATTCATGAATAAAACGCAAATCGGCGAATTATTTGCGATAAAAACACCAAAAACAAAATTCATAATTTTTTTATTTTTTTTCTGTTTTCGAGGAGTTTTTTTTTGGGAAAAAAAAATTTTGCTTCCTTGTTGTACTGAATCATTCTGAATTATACCCGAATCACGAATTTTTAACCTTGCCAAACCGAACCCGAACTTTTAATTTGTCACTACTCACTATGCCTGGGAGTAGTGTTTTGAAAAAAAACCGGGGGTTCAAGAACCGAACTGTGGGAACCGTGGACCGCAACCGGACCGAGGTTCAAAACCGGACCGGACCGGACTGATTAAATTTAAGGTTCTAAGAAGGTTTTTAGCTAATATTTTAGACTAGAACCGAACTAAACCGGATCCTACTAGACCGGTGAACCGTGGAAACCGGAACCATGACAAAACCGAACCGAACCGGATCTAATCCGTGTAGAACTAGACCTAATTCATGTTTGTAGCATCTTGCAAAATTTCAATATTTGTTTCTTATTGTGAATTATAAAGTGTATAATTTATAAAAATCTTATATGATGGGTGCCAAAAATTAAGCAAGGATAAAATCTTTGCAAACCGAAATATTTGAGGAAAAATAAGTTGCACAATTCGGTAAAATAAGTTGATATCCAGTGCAATAACCAGTGCAATACCCAATGCAATACATTATGTAAAATAAGTTGCAAAATTCGGTGTTCGTAAATTTGTTTTTTACTAGAATACTAAAAAAAAAAAAAAAACCTTAGACCTAGTTGGACCGAACTGGTACCGAACAGAACCTAGGACCGGACTGGACCGGACCGTGTGAAATTGGACCATGGTTCTAGCAAGGTTTTGAGCCAACTATTTCAAGTTAGAACCGCCGGAACCGAACTATGTAGAACCTTGGACTGTGACCCGTGCGTAACCGTGAACCGGCCGAATTTGGACCGGACTGGACCGTTTGGTAAATACTACTTGGGAGGATGTGAAATCAAATTCCAATTGATATCCCCTGAAGTAACTCAAATTTTTAGTTTAGATCTGGACCGTCAGATCTGTATTGGTACGAATATTAAAGAGAATCCATGCATTCCACATTTCCACCTCAGACCGGATTGGTCCGGATTTTGATCGAACGGACCATATCTAAACTCAAAATTTGAGTTACTTTACAGGATCGGATCCCTCCGAACGGGCCCTAGGCTGTCCAGGAAAATTCGTTCGGACCGTAGGATTCAAATCTGACAGTTGAAAACTTCCTATTTGTGAAATGAACAAACGTCTTTAGTCAGTAGAGGATCCAATCTTAGTTCTTAACACTTAACAGTAAAACCTTACCGATAGCACGAACAGCATAAACACTGTATAACCCCTAGCTCGAGCGCGCCTCTCATGGAAGCCATGGCCGCGACTCAGCTCTTTTCCCCTCTCCCACCATCCCGTGATTTCAACAATAGAACCCTAGTAAGGAGCGCGCAGAGAGTTTCGGTCAAGGCAATGGCTAAGGGGGAGGGGTTTAGCCGCTTTAGACGAAGAACTCTCTCTTCGAATTGGGACCTCTTTAGGTCGCCTTCTTCTTCCCTAAGCCATGAACAGTTTGACACCAATGAAATGCTTCTCAAGCAACGGATTGTCTTTTTGGGATCTCAGGTTTTTGTTATTTGTTTTTTTTTTCCTGTAAATTTTGCTTCTTTTGGCTTTTACTTGGTTCAATGAGCGTAGAATTTGATTCAATAGAATCTCCATTGCATAACTGAGGGATGATTAAGTGGTTGCATCAAGTTAAAATAAGGCTTTACTTGTGATTTGGTTGCACAATTAAGGATACCAATTAGACAAATGCAGTATCCATCACCAAACCAACACCTTTAACTTTAGAACAGTTTTTTAATTTTATATTTTGTCACATATCTCTCTCTCATATTACATGATGAATAGGTGGAGCCTGTGACAGCTGATCTGGTTGTTTCACAACTGTTACTTCTTGATGCAAATGACCCTACGAAGGAAATCAAATTGTTCATAAATTCACCAGGAGGCTCCATCACAGATGGTATGTTAAAATAAAAATAGAGGGTAAAATGGGCTCAAATTTAGGGATTCCTGCTTAATTTACAGTTGCTTTTGTTTAATACAAAATCGTTAGACCTTAATGAAAAAAAAATTACTGTTGCTTTGGATTTGGGAATTTCCCTACTAAGGAGCAGATAAAATAATCTTGATTGCAGAATTGAGGTTATTTGAGGTAGAGGTAGGTTAAATTGAGCTTTAATCACATAGAAGAGGGCTGACAGAGGGATCAATTGTGGGAGACTGGGCTTTAACTGACAAATTATGCAAACTGCTACCGATAATGGACAAAAGATTTAGAAAAATGTTTTCCATGCACTGGGTAGATTTTGAAAGTTCCTTTTGATCATCATGCACCAATTAATATGAAAGAAGATTTGTAAATCATACCTAGTTTCATCATTTTGGAAGATTAGGATTGTATTTGTTTATATTATTGCTCACAGCTCATGACAAATGTTCAATCTCGGAATGGTCATGTTGTACAATTTATTTTCTGCTGAAAAGCATCAATACATATCCTGCTAAAAAACATATGAAATATCATTTCTAAGCCCCAGAAAACTTTAATTTCTAATTTTGGTATACCAAGGACAAGTAGGGTAGGGAGATTTGGTAAAACAATTTTGATATACCAAGGACAAGTAGGGTAGGGAGATTTGGTATACCAAGGACAATTTTGTTTAATTTTTTTTTTTAAATATAATGGCATTGTCAACCACAGATCATTTTCTTTGTAGATGTTGCTTGCAGGAATTGATCCAAGAAATTAGGATGTCTTTTTTGTTGGTTAAGAATTAGAACGTCAAGTCATTATTTAGATGCGGTGATGCGAAAAATTACATTTTAGTGGATATTAAAGAACTTTGTGGGATTTTTCAATTGTTCTATACAAAATACATGATTCATGAATAATCACATAGATATAGAATTGGATAGTTGAAAATATTCATATCAAGCTTATCAATTGATATAACATGAAGAAAATGGGAAAATTCATAATCAAGCTTGTCAATTTATATACAAGTATAATTGATGTTTAAACACTAATTTTGCCATTCCAACATGTTACTGTCCCTGCAATGTTGTGTGTTTTTAAAAACCTGGCCCAGACATCCTTCTTTATTTATTTTAAGAGAATAAACGGTAAAAAAGTGGTGAAATAAGATATTTTAGGGTCCAAAAAAATATTTTATCTCTGGTGTTGTTATCATTTGATGTCTTGGAAGTGTTGCTCTCTCCTTTGTTCTGTGAGATCATATCCGTCAGTGCAAAATCATCATATTGTCATATTAACTCAAATAATTAGAAAATCACTGGATAATTGGTTCATGAAGTGCTGCTCTTTTTCCTTTTAATGTGATGCACCATGTCCATCACATTAATATTTTTCGGGTGCTTAATACGAAGTCCCAAAGTTGTTGGGTGTTTTTGCAAATATGAGAAATATGTTATTGCAAATAAAGTTGAGTTTTGGAACTATTTTTTGGCAAAGAGTGTTGGCTTTGATGACAGTGATTTGGTAGGAATGGCCATATATGATGGAATGAAGCTTTGCAGAGCTGACATATCAACTTATTGTATGGGCCTGGCTGCAAATGTTGCTGCATTTATTCTTGCATGCGGGACCCGTGGGAAGAGGTTTTGCATGCCCAATTCTAGGGTTATGATCCAGAAGCCTTTTGGTGTGGTGCGTACTGCTCTTTTAACTCTGCCAATTTTGGCCCCTAAAGCTTAACCTTGTTATTTTGCTCATTAAACATTGTGATTTATACCGTCTCAGTTCAGGTTGACTGGATCTAAAATATAGTGATAGCAATTAGTCAAAAATATGATAATGACCACTAATGAATTAAGATAGAAGGAATTGCAACAGTAAAAAAAGATGTATTGAGTAGAAAATGTTATGAAAGAACAGGAAAGGTAAAATCCAAAAGTTATAAAACGTTAAAAGGGCAGTGCTTAGCTTATAAAAAGAAACATAGCGAAAGCAGATTGGATAATCTGACAGCTCAATAGTTTCCTCTTTAGTTGTTATATTTTATTTATACTTAATTTCATTATTTTCTCAACAGAGATCAAATCAGGTAGTTTGTATCAGAGAAACGATGTACGAAACACTAAAAATGATGAAGATTTATTCGATAATTACCGGAAAACCCCAGGACCAGGTTATTTTGTGAATTTCCTTTTAGATACTTCTTTTCCTTTCTAAATATTTTGCCCTTTACTTGGTTTAAAAGCTTAAATTTTATATCCAGCCATTATACACAAGCATACCAATCCAAATAATTTAGTGATAACCTGATACTTGTATTTTAAAGATAACCAAATAGATAAATAGGTAATGATGGGTCAATACACGACCAGCACTAAACCTGTGCTGCTTTATACCAGTTGGTTTATTTTAACATAATTAGCAAGTAATGCTAATACTACCCATACTTTCAATTGAGATCCACCTTCTTCCAAATTATTTGCATATGGTAACTAATTATGTTAACTCAAGCAAGGAATGACTAAACTTCATTACCTTTGCAATACTGGTACATATAGCCATAAAATTGAATTGTTTGGACAGTTTGGCAATGCAATTTTGGCAGACAAATTCATTTACATGAGTTGCAAAATGCTATTTTGTTTGCAGATTGAATTGGACACGGATCATGAGAATTTCATGGACCCTTGGCAAGCAAAGGATTACGGGTTGGTGGATGCAGTTATAGATGACGGTAAACCCGGTCTAATTGCACCTGCGCCGGCCCCCACTGGCCCACCTCAAATCAATGAGTGGGCTTTGAGAAATTTACCCAGTCTAGTTAAACCGACGCTGGCCCCCATTGGGCCTCCTGAGACCAGTGATTTGGGCCTTCAGACATGAAACCCGTACAATGTAGGATCACTCTACTTACTCTTCTTATTCATCATATCATGTATGGTTCTAGATTCTGGCAATTAGTGACTTAAGAATCGTTTCTACAGAAACTTTTGATAAGATATTGATTCCTAGATAGGGCTTTAATGGGAGAGTGTGTTAGAAAGGATGAGAATGACTTGAGAATCAAGGAAAAATACTTTCCTGTATTAATGAATATTTTGCTATGGAGACAACTCACCTTTAAAAATTTAATATGTGATGCTATAACATGAACAAAAAAAGTATATCATAATTACATACTGACTCAATAAAAAATATAAAGTGCCGGGATAGGATGAATAAAGGAATCATAAGTGTTTTATACCTGTCTTGTATTATTGAGTTATGTGGGAGAATTAATGCATTAGGTAAGGTCAATTAGTTTAATTGATGTGTGTTTGAAGCAATAATGTAGTAATATTAGTAGTTTAATAGAGGTATATATAGAGGAATATAAAGAATGTGATGATTAAGCAGTAGTTTGATAAAAAGGTGTTTCAAATTTAAGATGGGAAAAGTATGTCTTTAATTCCTAACGCTCAACTAATCTTAGAAAAAAATGTGTTATATTCGAAATTAACAAAAGTAATATGTTTATCTACAACTAACAAATTAGTATATGGGAATAATATAAGGATATGCTCGGTTGCAAAATAAAAATAAATGTTGTTTGTCTTATTAAAATAGTCAAATTTCAAAACTCTTAGAAATAGTCTATTATAATAAGACAATATTTGGATTCTTGTTCTAGCTATTTTAACTCAATCAAATACTGAATAAGCTATTATGAATAGCTTATTTTCAACCTAACCAACATACTAAGAGTTTAATAGGGGAGGTCTTAAATTTAATTTTGTTGTTAGGAATAAAAATTAAATGAGAAAAAAAAAAATCACTGTCAAGAATCAGACAAAAAATCATAAATTTCACTTGATTTGACAATTAATGCAATTTAAGAAGCCGTTAGAAATTTTAGCCAAGAGAGCAAACATTGTGCAACAATGGAAAAAAATAAAAAAAAAATAAGAAGACGACAACAATGGAGACTTCGCCATCACCAAGACATCAAATCATTTCTTATCAAATGCCATCATTTGTAGCGGAAAATAACCACATTTTCTCCTCGCCAAATCACATCAGTCGTTTTTGTCTGCGCTGCGCAGTAAATTTGTAAAAACACGAATTCTTTCTTCTTCTTTTTGTATATGAGGAAAGACAATTTTATATTTTAATTTCGATCAATGGATAATTGCAATGTGTTGGTTAAAATCATAGCTATCCTTAATACAGTGCAATAGTAAGTTTGCACGAATTTTAAAGAAGCCTCATGCATTACAGGTTTGGACCGGATTTTGATCTGCTTACATAATTTGTCATTCTAACCATAGTCACAAGATTCGTGAATAATTAATTTTTTAGTAATGGCAAACTGAACACCGAATTATTTAGTTGATCGAACACTAATAGTTTGCGAATTTATGAATTTTTCCCAATTTTACTAATTATTCACATAATTTTCCCTAAACTTTTATTTATTATTATTATTATTTGCTCATTTGTGGATCTGAGATCTCCGGACAATTCTGAATCATTTCTGAATTATATCTGAATTATTTCCGAATCATAAAATTTTGACCCTACCAAATCGAACTCAAATAATTAATTTGTGGCTGTATTCCCAACTCCCAACCATTCTCCTGGTTAGTTCATACCGTGTAGATCATGGAAGTATGAATTAATAATGCATCGTACTGCTTGTCTCCGACCAACAGAAACAAAAATACAAATTTTTGGAAGAAAAGGAGAAGAAAGAAAGAAATAAAGGAGATGAAATTAATGATCACATTGAAGTGACTAGGTAAGGACTACTGAGTAGGAATCCGATTCATCATTCATTCATGTATGTATTAATGGGATTCAACTCCTCTCCAATACTGTATTAAATCTCACCGCTTTGGGATTCGGGCTAGTGCAGGGAGACAGTATTATTGGGCTTTGAGATTCGTGCCAAGTTAAAAATAATGGTCCGGATTCAGTAATTGTAAAGATTTCCTTGTGTAGTGTTAGAGAGGATGTGAATTCGTATTAATGTATGTACTCTCTGTGAGGTAATGCCGTGAGGCCCATGACAAAATATTAAAAAAAGGAAGCTGTGTAATGCACCGAATAATTCATAAGCGGTATGGACTATGGAGGATGGTGTATGGTTGGCATAAATAAATGCCAACAAATGTATTTATAGAAAGAGTTTATATATAGAGCTCTATTTATAGAGTGAGTCTATGACTCTATGTTACTATGCATATCACGATTTAATCTGTAATACAGATATTTTTGTTTTTAAAATTCTAATAGTCGATCCGAACAGTTCAAAATAATTTTCATATGAATATGTACTTGCAAACCAAATTTTATATTTTGTAGAATTTTTTACTATATTTTAAGATAGATAGAAAATTAATGTTTTTGGATGGTCTAGAATTTTCTGATCAAGTGATTTTCTACCTATCTTAAAAAATAGTAAAATAATTCTAAAAAATATAAAATTTGGTATGTACGTAGATATTCATATGGGGATCATGTTGAATGGTTCATATCGACTATTGAGATTTTAAAAACGAAAATATTAACTCGTATTACGGATCAACCTGTGATATGCATAGTACCAGAGACTCACTCTTAGTATAATCTAACTATACACATTTCTTATATAGTCCAAGTAATTTAAGAAAAAAAATATCCTCTTTCCGTTCCTAAGGAACTCGTCTAGAGGATAACCTCCGTAGTTGTATCATTGAGCAGACTATGCGCTAGCTTTCTCTTGGCTGAGAAAAGTCTATGATTCCTCTCCCGCCAGAGAGTTTAAGCACTGGCTATCCAAATTATATTCTAACGTACTGAGATCTTATTAGGAGATTAATTTGATAGTTTAATTAGAGTGACCTATGGTACTATGCATATTGTTAAACATGATCACTGTATGAAAATGTAACATAAATTAGTATTTATATTTTTTTTAAGAATTTTTCACTATTTTTTTAGATAGATAGAAAATTATTATTTTAGGATAGTTCAAAATTTTCATATCAAGTGATTTTCTACCTATCTTAAAAGAAGTAAAAACTTTCTAAAAAATATATAAAATTTAATGTCCAAGTGCATTTTCTTTTGACAATTCATATCGATTTTTGTAACTTTAAAATTGGAAAAATGAATCTATAGCACGGATCAATCCATAATGTATATTACCATATCCTCACTCATTTTATTGTATTTTAAAATTAAGCCAACAAAAATTAAAATGTCAAGGACAAGTTGTTAGCAGTAGCATCTAGATTTGTTGTACTTGTACTTATAGTTATGCAGTCTAAATAGAATATAATGTTACATGATCAAAGATTACAAAATTACAAATATTGAGAACGAGATAACAAAAATTTACATTAAATTTTAGAATTAAATAAATTGCCCAAGTAATTCTTAAAATATTTCTTGGTGATGAGTATACTGACCAAGAAATTTATTATTACTATTTGTTAAGTAACCTTTTATTTGTTTGTTGTTGAGGAACATTAAAGGTAAAGCATAATCAAATTCTAAATTGATAAATATAAGTAACTGTGTATTTGATATTCATTAGAAGTAAAGGTAAAGCATAATCAATTATAAATTGATAAATATGAAGTAACTGTGTATTTGATATTTAATTGATATAAATGCGAATAAATTGTTAAAAAAAATTAATTAAGTTTCATATTTTGAGATTTTATTTAAACTTTCGTTTTGATTATTTATTAAAAAAATTGAATTCTAAAAATATTCATTAAGTCTAATCTTATCCTCTAATGATGTATTTTGTTAGGTCAAGTTAGTAAGGCTTAATGGCTTGGCCACCCATTACTCCATCCTAATGGGATCTGCTGAGATTCAATTACTTTAATTCATTATTACAAAAGATCATTAAAAAACTATAGCAAAGGTTTAAATAGTGTTTATCGCGTCATAGCGTAATGGCTGAAAAAACAACACTATGCCCAAATAGCGCCGCTATAGCGCGAAATAGTGCGCTATAGCCGATAGCGTCATAGCTTTTATGGTCTGAAAACACTATAGCGCGCTATTTAGAACCTTGAACTATAGTAACAAGATTTGCGAATAATTTGCGAATTATTCAGATTTAAGTTGTTGACGAATTAATCCGCGTATTATTTGATTTATTGAATTATTCGTGAATTCTTCTGAATTACGTACCGAATAATTATTCGTAAATTAATCCGTGTATTATGCAATTTAAATATAATACGGTATAGTCTTACATCAAAGATTAAAAAATACAAATTCTGAGATGTGGTGGATAATAAAAACTTACATTAGATTTTATAATTAAATAAATTGCACGAGTAATTCTTAAAATATATCTTTTTTCGCACTACAGTCCTTATATTTTGAAAATATTATATTTATCCTTACAGTTTTTATTTTTACACCAAATCAGTGCTATCGTTATCATCAACAAAGAAGTTGGATAAAATCAACTATATATCCTTACAGTTTTTATTTTATATCCAATGATAATGTCCAAGCTGAGAATATATGTAAGGGATCATGTTAAAAATGAGATTTTTAACCATTTTTAACAATGTCCAAGAGATTGTACTTGTACTTGAGAGCAGTTTGAGTCCGATGCCCATCGGACTTAATTAGAGATTGTACTTGTACTTGAGAGCAGTTTGGGCTCGATGTTCATCGGACTCAAACTGAGTTCGATGGCTCCATAACCGTCCGATTCTCTTTAAGATCCGTGCATTTAAAGCATATCGAACGGTTATAAAGCCCATCAAACTCAAACTGCTCTCCTTGTACTTATAGCTATGCAATTTAAATATAATATAATGTCATATCAAAAATTAAAAAATTACAAATTTTGAGACATGGGGAATAACAAATACTTACATTAAATTTTATAATTAAATAAATTACATTAAGTTTTTGTATTTATTATTTCGCTTTGCAGTCCTTATATTTCGAATATATTATATTTATCCCCAAAATATTTTTTTTTTTATACCAAATCACTCTTATTCTTATCATCAATTAAAAAAAGTTAGATAAAGTCAATTATATCCTGCTGTAAAATGAGATTTTTAACAATTTTCACAGAATAGAACTAGGGTGTTCCTAGTTTACCGAGGCTCTTTCTAAACTCAGCTCTAAAATATATTATATTGATTTCAAATGACGAATTCAAATTGTTGAAATCTTTCTATCTTATGAATGATGCATCTATATACAAAAATTTTAAATTTTCGAATTAATTTTGGTGGTCAAAATTAGAAAGTTTATAAATTAATTTTAATACATTTATTTTTGAATGCCTTTTGACCACTTGACTCTATACAAAATTAATTTTAATGTATTTTATTTTTGGGTGCTTTTTGACCACTTGACTCTATACAAAATTATTTTAAAATTTTAAAATTTTTTGCATATAAATGCATCACTCATAAAATAAAAGAATTTTAACAATTTGAATTTATCGTTTAAAGTCAATTCGATAAATTTTAAAATTAAGTAAATAAAAAAACTCGGCAAGCTTATGAACACCCTAGTTCTACTCATTTTCACAGTTCCATCCCAATCATGAGATTGAGATAAGGTCAATCAAAACTCAAAAGTATAGGTTACCTAGAAGGGGTAGCATGATTGTCTAGATTGAAATTTGGATCTTTTTTACTTAATTTACAATAAAAAATAGCACAAAAAAAAAACAACGAAGCAAACAAGCGTTGATGCTCAAAGTTATTGTACATAGAAAAAATATATCATGTTTGGATTTTGTCAGCGGTACAATTTACCTCATCATCCAAGTCGTTTCAATTTGATGATGTAAATATAAATGATAGGATTTAATTTTTCTTGGCAATATATATTTTAGTGATATTGAAAACACAAATTTAAATTAATTTTAAAAAATAAAAAAATTATAAATATGTTGTTGCACTTGGTTTTAATTTTATGTAATTTTAGTAGTATTTGATATTCTATCAAATATCATTTTTTTTTATCGTTATCAAAATTATATTGTTAGTTGTTAATATATTGTTAATGAATCCCCACTCTACGTATTATGTTTTTTCCATTGTTTTATTGGATAGAAGTAATTGTAAAAATTATTGTTGGTTAATTGTAATAAATAGAGTTTATTTTGCACCCGTCATCATTTAAGATAACGTACACACAATATACGAATATACTAATTAGACTATATTGAGAATCAGTATTAGAGTATTAGGTCTAGTGGCAAAGATAATGTTCTTCGTTTGAAAGTTCGCAGATTCAAAACTCAAATGGAGAAATTCTTTGTGAATATTAAACTAGTAAATTTGTATAATACTTTTTACGTTTAACATAAAACGAAATATTATAAAAAGATTAGTTGTGTATATCAATCCTGTTAGAAATAATCGAATCGTAAAATTTCAAAATTAGGAAAAGTATCCCACTGATTCACAATCGAAGTATCTAGTATTCAAGGTTCTCTTTGCAATTTATGTCATACGTTTTACTATTTCAAGTACTTAATAACACATCATTTTGCGAAAGGATATATCTCTTCAGACACATTTTTTCGATACATCTCTTAGTTGAATCAGCGCATTAAATAATTTTCATATAAAATTCCAACCAATTCAAAATTTCAAAATAACTTTTTTCTCATAAAAAAAATATACGGAGTTTATTATTCCATAGAAAATCAACATTGATGTTTTTATTCCATTTCCCGTTTAAAAAGGAAAATTGACCAACATGCCCTTCTCTTTCTCAGTGAAGTCGTATCAGAATGTAGCAGTGATAATTCTATGAAATTTTTCTGATGATTGCATTGTATAGAATATAGATTAGCTAGTGTGTCTGTTTACTATTGTACTGGATTGCTGACGGAAACAAGTACTGTTTGTCTGTGTCCAGCACATGTACTATCAATTGTGTGCTGATTAAACATGAATTGATTGAAGGTGTCTGATTTAATTTGGAGGCAGGAGCATCGTCGGTCAATTTTATAATTGATTAAATGGAGAAAAGATGATAAGAAAATTATATCGAATTTTAATGGAAAAATAAGTTATTTTGTTGGAACATTGACATTTCGATAGTTTAAATGAGTATGCCAACGACTAATTCTCTGTTCGGCTGCACAACGGGAATGGAAATGAGCTTGGGTTCAGGTCCAATTTGAATGGCTGAAATACTGTGTGCGTGAGAAAAAAAATCACTCTGAGTGATTTTTTTTTCCACGAACACAGTGTTTCGCCGAACAGGTCCTAAAATAGTATACAATGTGTTAATATTTAATCAATTATAAATGGACAATGATGAAGTGCTTGTGTATTTAATTTTTAATCGATATAAATATAAATACGAATACATTGTTAATTTTTTTTTTATTAAATTTCATATTTAGAGATTTAATTTATACCTTCCTTTTGATTATTTATTAAAAATTGAATTCTATAATTGATGAATTCCTAGAACAATTTTGGGACAATGACATAATGAATTCAGCAATAAAGCACATAACAATGATCTTCAAATAATTATTTGTGTTTCTAATCTGTATTTAATTTAGTCTTGTTAATTAATCTAACATACATCATGTAAAATAATAATCCAAGATTTCATTATGTAAAAATATCCATTAAATCATGTAAAAGGACATAATTGATTGAGTATAAATCCGACACACTATCCATAGTATCGTTGAATATCACCAAATTCAGTTCTCGATAACAATTATTTGTATTTGAATAGTAGTATGACGGTCCTTAAACTTAAGATGGGAAACTGCTTCTTCCTTCCCAGAGTGTTAGTCTTTAATCTCTAGATGAGATGTAACTGTTCGATCTCTAGATGTGATGTAATTGTTTGACTTCCCCAGCAGTTAGTGATGAAATACATAAATGTATATTTATTTAGAGAAAGGATCCACTTACAATATTTGTAAGTTACAACATCTTACAATAATTCAATTTTACGATTTTCAATGTCCAAATAGTCAATCCAAACTGTTCAACATGATATCTATATTAAAAGGTGCCTGGAGATCAAATTTTATATTTTTTAAAATTTATTTACTATTACTAAATATTTTACAAAACTGTTGTTTTTCAGTGAATTATAATTGTCTAAAAACAACAGTTATGTAAAATACTTAATAAATAGTAAAAAAATTCAAAAAATATAAAATTTAATCTCTAGGCACATTTTAATATAGAGATCGTGTTGAATGGTTTGGATCAACTGTTTGGACTTTGAAAATCACAAAACTAAATTGTTGTAAGTGGATCCTCCTCACTTATTTATGGTATCACACGCGTATAAATGTACTTATTTTCTTCTTGTTTGTTTGGCTTTAGATTTTACAAATTTATCATTATTATTTCGTTAAGTAACATTACAAGTAAAGGTAAAGTATATGCGTATTTTTAATATTTAAGGGATATAAATACGAATAAATTGTTCAAAATTTTAAATAAATTTCATATTTTCAGCTTTTATTTAACCCTTTATTTTGATTATTTATTAAAAATTGAATTATAAAATTATCCATTAAGTCTTATCTTGTCCTCTTATGATTTATTTTGTTAGATTTGACTCATTATCCCATGCTAATTTATTTTAATAATTTGATTATGAATCTATAAACATTTGTCTCTTTCCTTGTGCCACGAAGCCATCACTTCATTCAATGCCATTTGCTGTAATCAATTCCTTTAATTTTTTTATTACAAATAGATCCGTTGGATAACATCAGTTTTACTTGGTCAATATAGGACCACAGTGCATCTAGTATTCTAAATTTCTATGATCAAGAGAAAAATAAATAAACAAATATAATATGTAAGTTATATGAAAAAAATTCAGAAATAATTAGAAGAATATAAATATAATGCACAATATTTTTTGAACTATTGTTACAATTAAATTTAAATTTATTTAATTTAGACTTAATTCTTTTAACATACATATTTTATTTTTATTTTTTTTAACATTCATCGTGTCAAATTAATAACAATCCAACATATCACCATGTAAAAAAAAATCAATCAAATCATGTAAAAGGACATAATTGATTGTATATGAATCCGATATCACTATCTCTAGTGTCATTGAATATCACTAAATTCAAGTTCTTTACAACAATTTTAATGCACGGTTCTAATGTAATTACCTTGCTTTATTCTTATTTACTTTCGCATTTTCTAAAAGAAAAAACAACGAAAATAAAAAGAGTGTTCTCGTAAAATAATTTGGGTAATGATTTTAACAGAGCAGTTTTGACTTCATACAGCGCACTATCCATATGTAGTGCAGTTTTAATTATATAGTCTATGCGCTTCTTGAAGCCAAAATTCTTCTGTTAAAATCTTTAACCAATAATCTGTTGAAGCTATTTCTAGAATATTCACATCATTGATCAAAGTTATTTTAAGAAATCACCGCCTTCTATTTTTTTAAAATTGCTTCAAGTCTATAAAAGGGTTGAATTCCTCATTTGTAAACTCTAGCCATCTTTTACAAACCCAGAGAAAGAGAGAAAAATCCTTAAGGCCCTGTTTGGGAGAGGGGGCTGTCCGATGTCCATCGGGCTGAGTTGGATTCGATAGGTGGTTTCTACCGTTCGATCCACTTCAAGATCTGTGCGGATTACTTTAATATCCATGTTGTTTGCTTTAATATCCGTGCGCACAGATCTTGAAGTGGATCGGACGGTAGAAACCACCCATCGAACCCAACTCAGTTTGATGGGCATCGGACAGCCTCCTCCCCCGCCCTGTTTGGCAGCAGTCATGATTTTACTATTCACATGGGAAAAAAATTCACTCAGACTTAAATTTTTTTCTCATGTGAACAGTAAAAATCAATTCAAATTTTTTTTGTTCCCGTGCCTATTCCCTTATCCAATATGCAGCCAAACAGGACCTAAGAGGATCATCTTCTTCTTTGAGGTAACACATTTTTTATTATTATTATTTAGTTTTGCATTTATTTTTTTAATTAACACAGTATAAGGCTATTTTCCTCTTCCTTTCTTTTAATCTTCTTTGTCGCATTAAAACAGGGCACGATTTGGGTCCCAGGTTAATCTTCTTTCTCTCTCAAAAAAAAAGAAATTGATAAACAAAACAAACAAAACACAGAGGACCATACAATGATCGTCAGGTTGAATCAACAATTTACATGATGTCGATGCGTCGGCTTTCGTTTAACTCTTGGAGTTATTTTATTCAATTTTGGTCTCGTACGGCCAGAACTTTGTAGTCTTCTGTGTATCTACATTCTCTTCCAAAAAGGTCATACACGTTGGAGTGCAGACTGCAGAGTGAATTCTGGTAATATATTTCTTGTGCCCGGATCATCTTTAAGTCTTGAAATTTAATGGTATATGGGACCCACGGTACAGTTCCGTGTATATTCAAAAGCATGGTCTTGTTGTAGTCAATAATCCGACTCGTCGGAGTTTCGCTTTCTCCCTTCCCGATAGAATTACACGAGAGAACAAAGTTGGAAACACCAAGCTTACCAGACAGACATAGGGAGGAGTGAGGACTGATTTGTGGGTCCTATTAGGTATGGAACGACGGATTTTTGTTAAATGTTCTACCATCTTGTGTGGACCAGGTTCAACCAAAATACACGGAATTATCACCAGAAATAAAAGAAAACAACACATGTTTCGTCCGAAAATTCGCATAATTTTAATAAAAATTCGCCCTCTTTTTCTCTCTCTCTCCGTCATTCATCTCTCTCCTGGCTCTCACCAAACCCTTCTCTATTTTCTCTCCCAATCCTAAGAGATTCGCTTTGCTTTTCTCTCCGATCTCCTCTCAAATTCGGGGAGATCGGAGCTTTAACGGCGCGCGTAAAATCAATTCGTTGCTTTCTCGGCAGGCAAATTCTGGATTTGGGGTGTTTTATCCTTTGATTAACCTCCAGGCAATGATCTGTTGCTTAGCGTTTTGTAGTTGTTTATATTTTGCTTCTTCCTTTCGAGTTGGAAACTTATGTGTTTACTTTTGACGGGTGAAAAGGTATATTTACATGTGCATTTATAAACAGGAGATAATAGTTTGGTTGGGATATTAGGGGGCATTGATGCTATTACACAAAATTATGCCAGGCATGGTCTGATTATGGCTTGTTTTGAGTTTTGGGGCTTAGATTGTCCAGAAATATTACATATTAGGGAATTGAGATATAGTCTGAAATTATCTGTCTATTCTTGTAAATTAAGTACAATTTGGCGATGATTTTTTTTTCCTACTAAAACTTTCTACTTTTAGTTGAACTCTGTCAGAAATTATATATAAGTGAAATACAGTCTGTGAAGGAAACCTCTGTTATCTTATGTGAAGGTACAGATTTAGTTGTTGATTGGGAGTTAATTTACCGGAAGTTAGCTTCATTACTTCTAATGAGACACTTACCTTGACAACAAAGTAGATTTATTTTGGAAACTTGGTTTTTTATATTAATTCATGTATAATTTCTGTTATATGTAGACAATCGGGGAACTCTTAAGTGAGAGAAAGGTATTTGGTGAACTCTAAGCGAGAAAAAAGTAATTGGTGAACTCTTAAGCGAGAGAAAGGTTGGATCATTTCGAATAGGTTGCGCATGCTCTTATAACCAAGATCAGGTTAACTTGGTAACCTACTTTTGTTTTTCTATCTTCTACTTTTTACCTTTTTACAAATAAATCCAGGTAAGGGATTCATGTACAATTCATGTAAATATTTGGTATTAGTTAATCCATTGACATTCCTCGGACCAACTGTTACGTACCAGAACTCATCTACTATCAACTTCCATTTTTTTTTGGGTGCCTTTCTAACATGTTTTGTTGTACCATCCAAGAGTAAATTGAGGCTTAAAGAACAATGCTTACCCACTCTAGGCAAGTCAGCACAAACAATTATTGCATTGTTGGATTAATTTATATTAATATTTTCAATTCTAACTTTTCATCCCCTCGTCAGCTGCCATCCAAACTATCAAATATATCTAATTTTACTTCCCTCACCTTTTGAAACAGGTTTTCTTTAATATACGAGCAGATCTGGTGAAATGACACCCAGAAATATAATTAGCATGCAACCCCAATTTGACGAGCTAGAACCAGATCAAGGTCCCGTTCATTTCAGCTTTGTTCCGACCTGTCAACAGCTTGTGAATGTCAACATGGGGCCTGCTGCAGGTTTCTACAATCCTTGCTTGGCTCCTGGACCAAGTTCATGCAGGTACATACCTGGGTATGTCTACCCGGCTTATGTGAACCAGACGTACCAGCTTCCTGGTACCCCTTGGGACTATGTCAATGCCATGCCTAGCGTGGGTAAGCATTGTTCTTCTCCTTCCCTTTCTCTTCTTGGTCTTCTTCTTCAAAGCCTTTATTCCCAAACAAGTTGGGGTAGGCTAGAAATGAAACCCAACCGGAATCAGCAACACAGGGACTTCCCAGGAGGTCACCCATCCTAGTACTACTCCTGTCCAATTCGTGAGGGTTTCATTTCCATAAAGAGGCTGTTTTTTTACCGTTGGCTCGCCAAGCCTATCACGAACCCTCCTCTTTTTTCCTGGTTTGCGACGGGCTGTGTAGAAACTACACAGGCGGAGTTCCCTTTCTCTTCGTGGTACATAATCTAAATAGCATGCGAATTATATCCGTAGAATCCCGTTCAATTAAAGAACGGAAAAGATGAGAAGTGGCCAAAAATATAATTGGTGTTAAAAGAGCGAGGCTATGGTAATATGCATGTTATGGATCGACCCATGCTATGGATCCATACCTCTATTTTCAAAGTTTAAATATTCGATCTGAACTGTTAAGCATCATCTCCATAAGAAAATATACTTGTAGATCAAGTTTTACATTTTTTAGCATTTTTTTACTATTTTTTTAGATAGGTAGAAAATCACTGATTTTTGGTGGTCCAGAATTTTCAAATCAAGTGATTTTCCACCTATCTGAAAAAATAGTCAAAAAAATTCTAAATAATATAAAATTTGATCTGCATGTACATTTTAATATGAAGAAAATGTTGAACGGTTTAGATAGACAGTTTGGAATTTAAAAAGGGAGAGACGAGTCCATAGCATGGGCAGCTGTGTAATATGCATATTACTGTAGCCTCGCTCGTGTTTAAATGCAAGTTATAAAAATGCTTGGTGTTATTTGTTAATATGATAAAGAGTTGGGTGTAATATGCAAAAAGTAGCAATGCTAAGAGTTCGTTGGCCCCTCTAATAGTAAATTCAGGAGCATATCCCTACTACCCTCAGCCAATGGTGCCAGCACATCCTCCTCCTGCACAAATGCAAGCACCTTACCCTCATCCGATGAACAATCCACATGGCGCTGTTCTAGGCCACCCCTCTAATAGTCAATTCAGGATCCCATCCTTTCAGCCGCCACCTCAGCACCCTCTGCATGCTGGTCTTAACCGCCGAAGGGTCCGAGTTGTACAATCTGAGGTAAAGTGTTGACTTATTTATTGAATTGTTTGTTTTTTGCAGATTACACCCAATAATTCACCATATTTGCAGGTAGCGCCTTGTTTTTTGGTTGCATGAAATTATTTTACTTCTATGCCTGAAAAATTTGGCTTCGGGTTAAATCTTGACCGTAACCTCAACAAGCTTCTTTTCTTCTTTTTACCAAGCAGATAGTTTTGAATATGCTGAATTTAATTTTTCATAAAAAAGTTTGCAAGTGAGTTTATTGAGGTAAAATAACAGCCTAAAAACTATTTGTGATTTGAGAATTTGAGTATCAGCCTGGCGTAAAAACTAAAAACAACAAAATAAGATGGCGGTGGATATTCTTACAGGTGGGACCTCAATAAGAAAAATCTAAGTGAATGGGCTGAATATACTGGGCCTTTGTTATAATTTAATACTTATTTTCCTTTTAAATTGTTAGTTGAAGGACAAAATGTTTCAATTGGTCCATAGGCAAGGACAGGATTGTTTGAGGCACACAGTTCATTCTTTTTATTTTTAGATTTTCTAATAGCAAAATAAAAATGATAAATTACGTAAATTGATACCAGCATAATTAGTTGACATACTATTTTTTTATAACTTTTTCTAGAGTGCAAAACAACCTTCTATAAAAAAAATCTGTGTTTCCGATCCGATTCGACCGATTCACCCGATTCTGATTCCACAGTCGTGTGACCGATCCCGATCTCGATTCCGATTTTGCGAGCCATGGTTATGTCAATCCATTAATTTCTTTGATTGTGTCCAAACAGGTTCAGATTAGGCTTTATTTCCTTCTCAATAGAATATCATGTATTTCCAATATGGGATTTAATCATTTAATGTAACATTCAATACAATTTCGCTTTTTTAAAGTTACACAAGCTTAGATGATATGATGGGTGAAATTATATTATTAAGTATGTCTGTCTTTCCAAGACAGATGAATAACACATCTTCATCATGCACATGGTGGAGTCTTTTTATCTTTTAAAGACTATGAAGTTGTTACTTTTTCTGAAAACACATGGTATTGTTGAGAATTTGACTTCTTACAATGATTACATTTGTAGTTACATAGTTGACTATGTATGGAAACAGAATACAATATTGCACATTAGGTTTCCTCAGAATTGGTTATTTTCAATATATACCAATTTTACTTTGAAGTCTGAATACTGTTTCACAAGTCTCACCACATAAATTATATGCGATAAAGTCTCAGGGTAAATTGAATTCGTCTACTCTCAACAGTGAAAATATGAACAAACTCTGTCCTTACGAGATGAATAACACATGCATCATGCATATAGTTGGTGGATTCTTCGTCTTTTAAAGTTTCTACTTTTTCTGAAAACACATGAAATTGTTGGGAATTTGAATTCTTCCATGATTACATTTGTAATTACATGGTTCACTATGTACGAAAACAAAATCTATAATATCGCATGCTACATTTGCTCAGAGTTGGTTATTTTCAATATAGAACAATTTTAGTTTGAAGTCTGAATACTGTTTTACAAATTCTGCCGCAAAAAACATGTGCGATAAATTCTCAGGGTAAATTTGATTTTGTCTACACATATGCAAAGAACATATGCAAATAACAATTTTATTTTGAAGTCTGAATACTGTTTTTGATTAAATTTGATTTTGTCTACATGCAAAAAACATAAATTATAGCATTTTTTTCTTACAAATGAGCAAATGGAAGAATATCCATAATAATAATTTGGTAAGAAAGTTTGTACTCTCTGAACTGATGATCAAAAGACAAATTCAGGATGAATATCTTTTCCTATTATTGGTAAAAAGAAAGACAGAATGAAAGATTGAAAGTCAAAGTTCTTGTGATCCAAAACTTGAATAGAAAAGTTTTGAGTTGAGCATGATATAACTTTTTTCCACGAAAGATCTGATGTCTCCTTGATTGGTGCAGAACACTGCTTTTCTTGATATGTCAAGAGTGAATGAAATGGAAAATGCTGCTGATGAACTCAGGGACATGCGCTTGGACATTGATGGAATGAGCTATGAGGTAAATTTAAGTTTATTTTACCTTGTTGTATTTTGTTGTGTACAATGGAATGGAGAAGAGAATAAAAGACCGTCCTCGTTTTTCTTTGAAGCAATAGAAAGAAAATTAATTATATCATATGAAACAATAGTACTGTTGTCTGAACTTTTTTTTCAAGCATGCTATGGTATGATTTCTGCATGCTGCATTACCTAGATCTTTCGAATGTGTAAAGTAGTATGTTTTATGTAAATAAATGAGAAAAAGAGGTAGGTGTTTTGCTCTTTTGTATGGAAAGCGGCATCTGCATGCTACTTAACAAAAACCTACTAGTAGTTCTTTGGAAATTGGTATAGAGTTTATGCGATTATGTCTCAATCAAAAATTATTAGCGAACTCAAGTGCAGAATGTTTCGATCAATAGTCTGGTACCTTTATGAACTTCTTGTTACCTTGTCTCGTAACTCAACAAGGCTCATATAGGAGTATGGAAGGTACATCCCCATTTTATATACAAGTTGTTGGTATTTTAATCTCTTTGCCAACTCTTGACCTCAGCAAAATCTAGTGTTTGACTATGTCCGCATAGTGAAAATTTAAGTGTGATTTGACAAAGAGGAAAACAAGGGTGGACATGACATCTTAAAAAAATTGTTATTTCTATGTAAAAGTTGCCGATCAAGTAATTAAACCCTGTAATTTTGCTGTTTTATTCAGGAGCTACTGGATTTGGAGGCAAGGATCGGAGATGTGAAAACTGGCTTGAGCAAGGATTTTATTTTAAATAATTTGAGAACTCATTTACATGAAGTTGATGGAGTGTCTTCGGATTCTGATGTTTCATGCGACGACACTTGCATCATATGCCAGGTTTTCTTTATTCTATTTTTATGTTTTGAACAAATGTTTTAGGTTTTGCAAGCAACGACTTCCATTTTATTTGTATACGTATGAATGTGACCCTTTTGACTTTTCATATTGGCATCTAACATGGTTCAACCAAAATTGTGATACAGATTGAATTTTTTCAATGTAGTGACATTTGTTATGTGCATTTTACATGACTGGTATTATGCTTTCATTTATGCTTCCCTATTGGTGTATAGTATGCTTTTGATTCTGTGACACAAAGGAAAATATGACTATGGTAGTTTCATGTTAGGACTAAAATGGAAATATGACTACGGTAATTTCATGTTAGGACTAAATTATATAATGGGATGGTCCTTCATTTCGTGGTATTCACATTTTGGGCCCCTAAATGGAAAAAAAATATTCTAGTTCAGCATAGTTACTAGCCAATGTTGATACTCTAGAAATCGTCGCTTAGTTCCTTATCATGCAACAATGTTAATTTCATTAATTTTTGTATTGTTTTGTAGGGGGGCTATGATGCGAAAGACTGTATCGGAACCCTAGATTGTGGGCACATGTACCACTCTGATTGCATCAAGCAATGGTTGGTGCTAAAGAACCTATGCCCCATATGCAAAAAAGTGGCTCTATCAACAGATAGAAGAGATGGCTAGTGAGGGAGAGAGTGAGAGAGTTCCACTCTTTTTTTTTTTAATTTATAAAAAAAACATCCTCCTAAATTTTGTAAATAACTATGGCGGATGTTGGCCTCCTAACATTTTATTCGTCCTCTTTGTTGTTTAGTATGTCTAAGCAAAATATTGTACAGGTACAGTTTTATGTTACCTTTCAATGTAGAGATGTTCATGACCTGTTGATCTTTGTTATTTCTCTTTGTATTTTTTCTTCTGTTTTAGAAAGTGGCCTCACCTGATTAATTTGTTAATTGTGAATAACGACCTTACTATTTTGTTTTCATTCTGCTTTTCTGGAAATTTTTGAACTTGTATTTCTATTATGTTTTGGTCTTACTTTGAATCAGCTTTTGCGGAATTCTAAACATTGTTTAATTTTGTAAATATTCTCTCTAGCCTTTTTTTTAAGAGTAATTATATCATACCTCGCTCATTTGTCCCCTAAACGTCCCCGAGCTCTAACAGTTCGAGTCATGCTAAATTAACGGTCAAAGTACCAAATTAGAAATTAAGAATCGTGCTGTTTTTTTTTTCCCTTCTAGAAAAATGAAATATGGCTTGACTCTAAGAGTCTAAGAGTCTTTTGAGAGCCCAGCCACCAATCTTTTGCGCAAGAAATTTCATAAGTGCGAGGAAACAGAAATGAGCTTACCTTCCTCTCTGGCGATTTCCTTCTCCGGCGATTTTCTTCCTTCTCCGTTGATCTCCCGCGTCTCATGCGTTTTGCTTACCTTCCTCTCCGTCGATCTCTTCCTCCGTCGGTCACTGCCTCCTTCTATCTCTTCATCTCTGTTGAATCAGCTTCGTCGATCGGTCACTGCCTCCTACTTCTCCGTCGATCCCCTTCTTCTCCGTCGATCAGCGATCTAAATTTCTTCTTTTTTCTCAGGTAAATTTTTCATTTTGATCTGTCAATTGCGATGTTCAATTTGATCTCCAGCGACTTGCTCCTTTCGTTGGCTAGTAATCGCATCATCGCTTCCGATCTGGTAAACTTGCGCTCCATCACCTTCAATTTTGAGTCTGATCTCTCCCAGATTGCCGTGTCAGACGACGGTCGCCTCTTGTTCGCTGCCGACTCCACCGACAAAGGCCATATTTATCTCATAAGCATGCCTTCGAGAGCGATTTTACATCACATTACTTTCAAGAAGTCAGTCTCGGCTGCATGATTCAGCTCCGATGGGTCGCTTCTAGCCGTCGGACTTGCGCTGATCCAGATTTTTCTCCGTCGATCTCTTCCTCCATCGGTCACTGCCTCCTTCTATCTCTTCATTTCCGTTGAATCCTCTCAGGTAAATACTTTCTGCTCTTAATGATAAATATTTTCTGATTTTACGGATGAATACTTTATGGATGTGAGATGCATACTGTCTTGGTACGAAATTCACACTTTATCCTTTCCTTTTTTGACAGATGAATATTTCATAACTGAAGGTAGCTTTAATCCATCCAAAGTTTGATTTATGATCTAATTTCAAACTGAAGGTAGCTTTAATCCATCTAAAGTTTGATCAGAATGGGACGAGTACATCACCGGTGCTGAAATAGTCGATGCACCGTTGGACTTCAATCAGGTATTTTGTGAATGAATTATTTTGTATAGCATACATGATGAAAGTGCATACCAAGTATTTTGAATATCTTACTCTTTAAGAATGAATGCTCTATCTGAACTTGTTGAATACCTTAGCAGTTTTGTATGAATACTTATGGTTGTCAATACCAAGTGTCTGAATGGTGATAGAATACGTTATTTAATCTGGATGAATACTTATATGTTATAGTTGAATACTTTGAAGCTGTGAATGAATACTTTGGTCAGTATTTATTTTTTTGTGCTGTGAATGAATACTTGTATTGCCATATTTGAATGTATATGAATCTGACTTTTCTTTTGTTTGTGAAAATTTGTAGCATATGATCAGCGTCGAACGGATCCTAATAGCTTTCAGGATGTTGATCGATGAAAGAAATGACAGCAAGTTTGAAATTATTTGAAGTTAGCATTGTGAAAAATTAGAATTGTAGTTCTGATTGGAATTGTTGTTTGTGATTCGTAACTGGCATTTTCTGATTGTATATGTTAATATCTTAACTTGTTAGTTGAATTGTAGTTTGTGTTTGTAGTTGTTATATAGGATTGTTAATATTTGAAATTAGAATTACCCTTGTTAATATTTAATTGTTGCATTGATAATATATGATCAAGTTCTGGTATCAGTATATTGTTATAATAAATATATTTTACAGTGTTGTTGAATACTTCATTGTATTGTGTTGAATACATATCTGTATATCATGTATTATTCTATGTTGTTGAATACTTCGTTGTATTTCAGTGTTGTTGAATACTTCATTGTATTGTGTTGACAGAATAAGATGAATACTTGTATGTAAAATGAATATTTGTTAAAATGAATACTTTGATAATTAAAATGAATACTATAATAGAAATGAGTGAATACTTCACATATCAAGTACTAAAAGTGTGCATGCAAGAATGAATATTTATTAAGTGAATACTTTTGTGTTTAAGAATAAATACTTTTACAGTTAAAGATGAATACCTCACTAACAAGTAATTTACTTTTTTAATTGAAGCGTTATTTGACATATTCTTATTTTAGAAGTCTAGCTGAGTAAGAATTTTATGCTCATATAAGTATGAATACTTTACAGATAAATAATTCATAGGGTTGAATACTTTATGGGTGAGTGACGTGTCCAGTTTTTTTTTAAATACCTGATATCTTATAATGAATACTTGATGCATTACAAATGAATACTTGATGTATTATAGATGAATACTTGCGCCCAACAGCTATAAAATCTTTCAAATATTAGGCATTCCCCAAATATTAAGTTGTTCCACAGTTAGTTAGTAGTTACTCAGGTAGTTATTGACTGGTGGACAAAATGGGGGATTGATTAGCGAAACAGCTAGGTGAATCATAAGGATGAATACTTACACAACTAGAATGAATACTTGCTCAATGAGGTATGAATACTTGCATGACGAGGATGAATACTTGTGCAACCGACAACTCAAAAGTATGTCATCATGGATCTCATTTGAAAGAGAAAATTATGTAGAAGACGTTCGTGGTTTTAGATTTGAAAAATTTCTTACAGATCGTCAGAAATATTGGTTAGATTGAACGGAGAAAAAACAAACTACCTCTAAAAACGTGTAAAAGATGATGAGTGATGTGTCCAGTTTTTTTTTCTTATCGTAGTTGAATATATTTGTGTCTCTGATTGAATACATATGTTCTTTGGAATGAATACTATAGGATGTTTTTACAGTCTGAAGTATTTTTCAGCGGTTTTAAGCGTTTTTGTTTGTCCTTTTGCTGTTTCAACCGTTTTTATCCGGGGGACTGTTAGGGGACGTTTCATGGGGGACAGCTAGGCGGTCCCTTTTTTTAATGCTGATTTCCTTTATCTTCTGTGCAAAATTGTTCAAGGTACCCGCAAAACAAAGGATTTATATACGCATACAACACTAGGTTTTTCCCTTTTCAAAAATAGTCCTTTTTTTTTTAACTTGTTCGTCAACTGAGATGATAAATGTTAATTTTATGTGATAATTGTAAATCATTCATGTCTTGGATGAGTGATTCCTCCTATCCATTTTTCAGTGAAAAAAGGTTGATTGGTTTTTTCTATTAATATTGTGAAAATAACTGCTAACTCAAAGATTGAGAATAGTTACTAATTTAATTTTTGGTTGGGTTAGTAAAATAGCATGTGTTAAAAGCGTTTGGATGAATTAGGAATAGAGCAAGAATAGAGCTAATTTCAATTTTGAGAATAGTAGTTATTCAAACACACTCAAACGTAAAATAGTAGCTCGGAATAGTGCTAATTCGGATTAGAAACTATTCTTGACCCATCCAAGCGCACCCTAAAACACAAATAATGAATATTATTTGGTTGCTAACTCAAATACAAAATAGTAGTTCAAAATAGTTGTTCATTTGAGTTATAGCACTAATTTTTTTGTCTCATCTAAATGCACCCCGTGATGCTCATTACTCATTAGTGTGGATAAAGGGATCAATCTCTTTTAAAATAGTAAAATTAAGACGGAAATCATGGACATCAACTTTAGAGTAGCACAACATAAATATAAACTAAAACCCACATAAACACATTTTTTTTATATTTAAGTACGGTAAATAATTGCATTTCTCGTAAAAATGGAAATCTGACAAAATAAAAACATATTAGTATAAAGATAAATGCCAGTGTCTAAAAAACATAAACAAAAAATCTTTAACATCCACGCACAAGATGTTTAAATTAAAATAATTACTTGCACATACAAAAATAAAACCTACATGTACCAATATAAAAATCACTCGCTAGGGCTGTTAATGAACCGAGTTTGAGCGAGTTGGTGCATGCTCGTGTTCAGTGCATTCAGTTAATGAGCGAGTCAACTCGAGTTGAGAATACAATACTGAGTTGACAAATCAACTCGTTAAGATTTAAGACCAATTAATGTTTGAATTTTAAGCAATTTGAATTTCTTGAAGTTGAAAGTCCTAAATAATACATAATAGAAATTAAATTTAACCAAAAAACAAAAACACTAAATTTTTTAATTTAACATAATTTAACTGCTGGTACCAGCTGGATCCTTTGCAATTTTAACATGGATTTGGATCCGGTTGAAATTCAATGTAGCATGGCTTCATATAGCTCGAGTTGGTAATAAATGAGTAGAGATTTGCTCTTGCTAAGTTCATTAAGTTAACGAACGAGTTAATAATGAACGGATTATTAACGAGTTGATAATGATGAGCAAATCACCAGTTACGAATTATTTTCTCACCCCTACCACTCACATTTAAGTAGACTAAATGCATCCTTTACTCAAATATATTTAGCACTGGATCGGCAGTTTATCTATTCTTGTAGCAACAAATACCGTACCAGATAGCATACACACAATTGTGATTCTTCTTACTACCAAATACTATTCTTGAGAATAAAAATTAAAGACATCGACAATACATAAGCATAACATAAATATCAAATATAATATGTATAAACACCTCCATTTTTATGTTTCGTAATGAAATAGGTGAAATTTCACTTTTACAAAAAAAAAAAGAAAAAAAAAACTATTTCACTATAGTACTGCTGATACTGTTATTATCATCACATTCTTGGGAGTAACTAGAAAATCAAGATTAGGAAATTCAAACGTAAAATGCAGAATACGTGACAGTTGGAATTTGAATAGAGTGGAACTCTAATACATATTTATCATGTTTTGTGAGGGAAGTTGAACTATATAAAAATTTTAAAAAAAATTCAATCAAATTTTAATATACACAATTAAAAAATTTAAAATTAAAAAGTGACTAAGTATTTTCGCTTGCTGTTGATCCGTTCCTAATTCCATTCAAACATAAAAACAAAAATCTGACAAAATAAATGCCTACTTCTATAAATGTATCACCAGTCTCAAAAACATATACAAAAGGACTACTAACATCCCCGTTCAAAATGATGTTTGGATAATGACTTGCATGTGTAAACATAAACACTTGAAAAATTAAACATTAACATAAAATATAGCAAAAAGAGTAGAACTAGGGCGCTCCTAAGTTCACAAACCTCTTTGTAAACTCAACTCTAAAATTTATTGGATTAATTTCAAACGACGAATTCAAATCGTTGAAATTCTTATACCTTACGAGTGATGCATTTACATGTGAAAATTTTAAAGTTTTGAATTAATTCAGTATAAAGTCAAGGTAGAATTTAATTTCAAATTTTCAAATTTTCAAATTTCAAATTCAGTATAAAGTCAAATTTAATTTCAAATTTTAAAATTTTCACATGTAAACGCATCACTAATAAGGTAGAATGATTTCAACGGTGTGGATTCGTTATTTGAAGTCAATCCGATAGATTTTAGAATTGAGTTTACAAAAAACCTTGGTGAACTTAGGAGCACCCTAGTTCTACTATAGCAAAAAAGATACATGGGACACCCAAATTGAGAGGAGGTCTTTTCAACACTTTTTGTTACGGTTTTCATAAATAGCAACGGATAATATATAGGAGAGTTAATTTAGGAAAACTAGTGTAGAGTAAAATTAGGTTGTTTCTAAGTTCACCAACTATCTTTGTGAACTTAACTTTAAAATTTATTGAATTGTTTTTAAACGACGAATCTAAATTGTTAAAATCTTTTTAACTTACGAGTGATGCAAAATTTCAAACTTTCAAATTAATCTAGTATAAAGTCAAGAGGTCAAAATTAGAAGGTTTATAAATTAATTTTAATGCATTTATTTTTGAACATTTTTTGACCACTTGACTCTATACAAAATCAATTTGAAAATATAATTTTTTTTTTGCATATAGACGCATCACTTGTAAGCTAGAAAATTTTTAACTGTTTGAATTCGTCATTTAAAACCAATCCTATAAATTTTAGAGTTGAATTCTCAAAGAAACTTGGTGAACTTAGTAACACCCTACTTTTACTCAACTACTGTATGCACTCAAAATATATGTGATATGGGCCATATGGCGTGATTAAGGAGATAGAAAATAATATAATATTATAGAAGGCGATGTGGAATTGTGGGGATATTATGTGAATGTATTCTCTAATATTAGAGAGTAGAATTACTATATTCAGATTGTTATTTAACCTTACTATGTATATTTACAATAGGCAGCAAATTTTTTTGTAGGGACCTTCGATGCTTATAGTCTTAATTTAACCTTTTTGCGTTGACGAAACAATAATCATATTGTCAATTTTCATGATGAATTTTTAAATTAATTAATAGGAGGTGAAAATAAAAAAATAATGGAAATATCATCTAGTTAAATACAATTTAAATATTATTTGAAGATGTAACAATGATGGTTAATTTTATATATTAAAATTTCAAGTTATTTGATGTAGGGTAAAATATATATCAAAACTCTTTTTTGTAGACATTATACGCGAATCATTTTTAATTGTGATTATTATTATTTTAGGTTGATTTTTTTTTTAAGTTGTTAAAGTTGTGAAATATAATGATAATTATCAAGTTTCTTTATTACTCACAAGTTTTTTTTTTTTTTGATAAAATGTCCGTAGGCAATTCACAAGATTTTTTAATATAATCATGAACAAAAATGTTACCATCTTTTAGTGGTGCAGAGATTTTAACAGAGAAGTTTTAACTTCATACAGCGCACGGACTATAAAATCAACCAGCACTGTAGATGATTGAATGTGCTGCACGAAACTAAAACTGCTCTGTTAAAATCTTTACCTATGATCTGTAGGAATTCACATCCTCTCTCTTTACTGCACAAGGAATCTTTTACAATGATTGAATCTGGACCATTCATTTTAACTTGGCACGAATCTCAAAGCCCGATAACACTGCCCTCTATTTCCCCCGAATCTCAGCAAACCGTAAAGTCATGAGTAATAGAGAGGATACGGATCTGTACTTCTGTAGTTCACGTAGTGCGCACCAATTCGTCTCAGACAAAATGGGCACAGATAATCCTTGATTCAAAACCCTAGCCAAATGACATCTGCTTCATATATAAACCATCACATATTCAGAATACCGTCCTTCGCTCTAAACCCAAACCCTAGCCGCTGCCTCTCTTTCGTTGCATCTCTCTTTCTCAGACTACAATGGCGGAAACCCTTATCTTGCGGGGCACGCTACGCGGTCACTCTGACCAGGTGACGGCGATCGCGGTGCCGATTGACGGACAAGCGAGGATCGTCTCCTCGTCGCGTGACAAGTCCGTGCTTGTTTGGAATCTCGATCCTCTTGCCTTGTCAGCCAATGGATTGGTCGGAGAGGGAGAGAGTGACTCGACGGCGCTCGGAAAGCCTTTCCGCCGCCTCACCGGCCACGGCCATTTTGTCCAGGTATGGTAGACGGTTTATCTTATTAGATCTAAGGGAAATTTATTGAAATATATCGTTGAATTGTATGAATTTTATCCAATTTGCATCTGAGGTTGTTGTTGTACATCTAGATAATGCAACCTTACTTATCGTATGGTTCAACTTCAATATGCCTGTTCTGGAAATGATTTTAACATGAGTGGAAAGTTGTGCCCGTTACACGAAAATATAATTATGTAATAATATCTTAGAAAATATGTTACCATTAAATGCAGTACTTCCTAAGGTGTGGTAATATAGGATCACAGTAATCAAGGATTAAATGATAATCTAAGTGAATTGCATTATCAGATTTTTGTCTAATATGGTATGCAGTTGATCTTATAGGTCAATTATTAAACTGAATAACATAGATCAATACATAGTCATAATTATGAATTTAAGTAAAATAACACTTTCAATTCTCTGATGAGTTTTTTTTACTTATGCAGGATGTCGTGCTTTCATCAGACTCTATGTTTGCATTGTCATGCTCCTGGGATGGTGAGTTGAGGCTGTGGGACCTGTCAACTGGGGCCACCACACGGAGGTTTGTGGGCCACAACAAGGATGTGCTTTCAGTAGCATTCTCTTTCGACAACCGTCAAATTGTCTCAGCCTCTAGAGACCGCACAATTAAGCTGTGGAACACCCTCGGCGAGTGCAAGTACACCATCCAGGTATGAAAGAACAGGTTTCTTCAATAGGTCAGCAGATTGAAAAATATTTAAAATCATGCTTGTTGTGTGTATGTTGTTTGGTAACACAGAGGCATCATAATTTGGTATATGCCCTTGTAAAATATGTTGAATATTGTTTCTTGCTAATTTAGGGAAAGAGAGTATTGTGGTTTGGGTGTTTGGGTGTATTAATTGAATTTTAGATCCGGATAGTTCTGTCTTTCAGCTTCGTTTATGTGATATTTTTAAATTTGCCTGCATTTTTTTCATAGAAAACTTGTGAGGTCTATTTATATGCTTAAATGTGATCATTATTTTCATAAAAGCAGGCATGGAACTATTTAAATGCATCTTTCTAACATATTGCATATTATTGGTATCTTAATATGCAGGAAGCCGATGCTCACACCGATTGGGTGAGCTGTGTGCGCTTCTCCCCCAGTGCCATCGCACCAGTGATTGTGTCTGGTTCATGGGACCGCACTGTCAAGGTGTGGAATTTGGCCAACTGCAAGCTTCGCTACACCCTTACCGGCCACAATGGTTATGTCAATGCTGTTGCTGTCAGTCCTGATGGTTCACTCTGTGCCAGTGGTGGCAAAGATGGTGTCACCCTTCTGTGGGACCTTGCAGAGGGCAAGCGCCTCTACTCCCTTGATGCCGGTGCCATTATTCACTCTCTTTGTTTCAGCCCCAACAGGTATCATTCTGGTTTAATTAATTACTTGATTTCGATGAAATGTTGGTGGGTTTGTTAAACTGAAGTCTTCTTGCTGTTTCAGGTACTGGCTCTGTGCAGCCACAGAGAACAGTGTGAAGATTTGGGACCTGGAGAGCAAGTCCATTGTGCAGGACCTCAAGCCTGACCAACCTCCCAGCAAGAACCAGGTAACTATATTTTTTTTATTAAATAGTCATAATTCTAATGGTGATACTTAATTAAGGATGATTTAGGTGTTCTAGTTTAGTATCAGAACTTTAGTAATTTAACCTCTCTCTGTAATTTCATTGTAGATGTTGTACTGCACTAGTTTGAACTGGAGTGTAGATGGAAACACCCTTTTCACTGGCTACTCAGATGGCACCATTAGGGTTTGGGGCGTGACCGGTGGCAACTACTACAACCAATAGAGATTTTGTAGCTGCCTTTTGGATTCCTTTTCATAATTTATGCTGGTCCAGTTATTTAGTTTTTTTGTGTTGCCCTTATTCTAGACAAGACCTGTGAAATTTAGGCATCCATGCTTTTAGTGTTTTTGTCAAGTGTTATGAATGAAATCTTAAATTTTGTACTCCTTTTTTTGAGCAAGTTCATAGACGGTGTAATTTGAGCTTTTGTGATATGAGGTTTAATCCTAAATTTAATTTGCTGCCACATGACAAAAAGGAAATGCCATTTATATTTTCATTGTACAATTAAATTGTTTTGGGGCGGCTGTAATGTTTGCATTTTTTTTTAGCAAAATAGCCTTATAATGAGTAATTTGTCACTCAAACGTCCTTTAGTACAAGTAGCTTGACTACGCCTAGGTTCTTGTAGAGCCTTAAAATCATGCGCTTGGATGTGAGGATGCACCATTAAAAATTTGAGCAACTGCTCTTTATAATAGGGGTGTACATGATGAGAGTCATCTGGTTAAGTCCTGCAATACAAAATAATGTAGTGATTGCTTTGTCACGGTGTGTGAGACTTGATCACGTAACATATCTATTTACATTGAGAGCTCTTAAATTCTGTACCAGCCTAAAACGTGTAATTCTCAGATAATCAGAGCTGGGGTTGCACTTCAAATTGGAATCACAATGGGAGATGGAAGCATTAGGGCCTGTTCGGCTGCAGTTCGGGAACGGGAATGGGCACAGGAACGGATGAATAGTAAACATCGGGTTACTGTTCATGCCGGATTGCAGCCAAACAGGCCTTTAGTGATTCAGTTAGTTCCTGCAGACGGTCGATATCATATTGTGTGTCTATTTCATGGAATTTGTTTGCTAGCATCAGGCTGCTAGCAAATTGAGTCTCGGTTCCTCAGACCTGGTATACCTTTTTTTATGAACAACAAAAAACAAGTAGAAAAGCAATAAGGTAAGTTTAGGTACAATAAGTGTCAGTATAATACAAGTAGAAAAACAGTCGGGCAGTATCCCTTCCTATTGAAACAAACAGCTTTATAACGAGTTTTCCCTGTATTTGAGTATCTTTGTATTTAGAATCTGCTTGGGGGCTTGATCATCCTTTTTAGATATTGTTTTTTCGTTGCCGCAAAAAGAGCATCACATATGACTTTCAGAAGGGTAAAATGAGTGTCAGTAGGATACCCATATCTGTGTTGGATCTAAGAATAGAAAGGATTGTTGTGTATCTGGTCTGAGGCGAATGCGTAGTCTGTTCGGAGAGCGGGCAATATATGAAGAGATGGTTATTGATCTCCAAAGTTTGTTGGTCTGCAGTGTGCCAGTGTGTGTAACAGTGCAAGAAGTTTCTGCTGGAGCAATATCCAGATCCAGTGATATGCTCCGAACCAACCATTGCCTGACCAGCGGCCCTTGTCTTCGAGCCTTGGCATTTCAGTTTTGTTACTAAGAGTGTGTGAATTTCCGTGGCAGCAATTGAGACTGTCTACGGAGTAGCGAGTCACCAAAATGCATGCCCACAAAAAATTAAGAGGGAGATCGATCTGCAGGGACGGACCATAGGTATAGTTGGGGGGTGCTAAGCCACCCCCAAGAATTGAAAAATTGCATTACTAAGTATATAAAAATCATACTAATTTGTTTGTTTTATATGTATAAGCCCCTCCTATAACAAATGAAATTTTATTTAGCCCATTCTATACTCAAATTCTAGTTCCGCCCCTGTCGATCTGGTTAGAGGTTGATGTGATTACAACTAGATAGATTTATATAACAACATCTGCAAACTGCCACATACTATGATGCTCACTCCTCACCTACACACGGTGCTAAATGAACTTCAAGCTCATCTACACACTGGAGATGAACTACTGATGGAAATTAATGTTATATCCAAATCAGCTTATTTCTTCCTTATTCATCCCGGGATTACCATCTCACTGATCACCTGGAGAGATTGGTACCTGATACGCCCCTTCCCGGATGCAGGCGGGCCGTATAGCTGGACTTTCGGTTTACTGGGCTCGACCTGCGTAGGGTCTGCAGGCCGAGATGTGTGGGGTGGAGTGCCGTGCTGTGGGCGTGACGTGTGTGTCTGAGGTCTTTAACTCTTCCCTATCATACCTCAGTAAGTGTGTCAAAAATCCAACCCGCAATAAATGAAGCTCAGTGCCTTAAATAGGCCTGGTTGTCCGTACGGGCGGTAAGGGCACCGCATGCTGCGGTGGGAATATGCTGAGGCCGAGCTGGGCCCTCTCGGTGCTGGCACCAAGCGAGGCCCAGTTCGGTCTCTTGTCAGGCCGGGATTCGGCCTGTTACTGCTCCTTCCGTTCGGCCTTTGTGTGAGGGCCGGGTGCGAGCAGCTTTCGGCCTGGGCCGTTGATGGTGTGGCGGGGTCAGCTAGGCCTGGACTTTCTTCGTGGCTGCGGCCTGGCCCGGGTTAGGGCTCTAAGGCCGAGCCTACGTCATTTGTCCGAGGCCTGCTTTGCCGTGGGCCATGGGAACAAGGCCCTATCATTTGCCCCTGAAGCCGGGATGCATGGAGCCGAATGCATCTTGGCTTAATAGTATTTTTTGGTGACTTAATTATTCCTCACGTCGTTTTGGTGTTAGCCTATTGGCTTACTGCTGGAAGTGTTTCCAGGCTGTGGTGTGTTTTGCCGGGTGGTGTTTTGGTACGGCGATTCTGGCATTTTTTAGCTATGTTGCTGGGAGAACGTTATACGTGAGCTTCTCTGTTTTTCCCTGTGCTTTTTAAATTGGGGTACTTGGGATACGGGGCTTTGTTTTTTGGTGCGCGCAGTTCGGCGCTAATATGCAGGTTTTGTTGCTTTCGTCGTTCTGCGCCGAGGTGACTTTGTGACCTCGGCGTCACGTGATGTTAAGGCAGCCGTTGCCCCGTCGTGTTGTGTCAAGGTGACTTTGCTACCTCGGCGTTGCCACCTAATTAATATATATATATATTTTTTTTATACTACGTTAAACCGATTATGAAGAATGAAGTTACGGAAACAGGTTATATATTACATGGTAAAAGAAAGCAAATACATGGTGAACCCGTTCCCGTAGGGCGGGGGATTAGCGGAGGTTTGGTTGATATGTTGGCTGGGGAGCCAGCCGTGCGATTAGCTTCGAAAGTGGTGTTTAGCGCGGGCTGTTAAGGGTGTTGTCGCGGATAGTCACGCTGTGCGCTGGTTCCAACTCGCCGTTGTGGATTGAGCACCACCAGTAAGTCCAGCCCGGCGGCTTTCCTTCGGGTAGAGGGCCGTAGTCCTGGCATGCTGGGTGGAAGTGATAAAAGCACGTGCTACACTGGATCATGTACCTCTTTTCGCCTATCTTACTGCACAAACGGCAGTGTCGGTATGGCACGTCTTTCGGAGGGCGCTCGCAACTTCCTACCTTTTGGGGAGTGCGCGGGGAATCCATGGTAGACAGTGGCTGGTTTTGGTGGGTTGTTTTGAGGGGCGTGTGAATATATATAAGCCTGTGTTGGCTCGATTTTTTACGTTGTACGGGGCCCCTAGCGGAGTAAATGCTACTGCCTAACTACCCATGCTGATCTAACGGCGTTGCTCGTTAGGCGCTGGTGAGGAGATTCGTGTTGTATTTATTGCGGGATGTATATCTCGAGATATATAAGCGCATGATCATGCCCCCGTTGGGGAGTGCATATTGCACAGCAAAGGGTTCTCGACATTCATATATTGCGACACCGCAGGCCGCGCTAGATTAAAATACGGTAATAATTGTTTAGACATACATAATGCGACACCATAGGTCGCGCGGTATAAACTGTTCATAAAAGAAATTACTAATCACTAAAGTCCGAGTCATCGAAGTCATCTTCTCGCGGGAGTTCGTCTTCTTCCTCGCTCTCCTCTTCGCTTGAAGTATCCATCAGCTCGCCAGCGGCGCCTTCGTCCTCATCATCGTCGCTTATGTCTACTATGTCGTCTTCTGCGTCGATGGCGGCTTGGCAGTCCTCACAGTTCCATCCGTCGAATGCGGGATCGTCGTCCTCTGTCTTCGGGTCACTGCCCTCGCATTCAGGATGGTACCACGCTCGGCATCTCCTACACTTGGTCATGCGGAATCGGGGACCTTCTTCGCCGCAGGTGTAGCATTCTTTCTTGCGCCGGGCCTTGTTGCCGGGGTGGTAGGGGCAGCACTTGCAGTGTGGCTCGGCGCGCGGCCGACTTGACGAGGCTCCCTGATGAGGTGTCGACTCGTTTGGAGGCGGCGGGCACTGGACCACGAGGTCGAAGAGGACCTTTCGCTGAGGGATGGTCTCCTTCAGCATTTTGTCGATGGTTTCTTCGGGCCAATGTTGGAGCAGGGCGGCCCGAATGTGTGGGGCCAATTCGGCAGCAGAAGTGGGCCGATTCTTGGGTGGACCAACGTGGGACGGTGGTGGATTGGCGCTTGGGCCTGTTTCATAAGGCACTATCGCTTTACTCGCGCCAGGGGGGCCTCTGTTTGGGCGGCCGGCCCGTCCGCTTGGCGGGGCCGGGGTCTTACGAGGACGTCCACGTTTCTTAGGCGGCATGTTGTGCGCTTTGCTTGTAGGAACTGGACGTGAGAAAAGGTATCGTTTGTCTTATGTGCCATGGGATATATATATAGGGTTTCATGTGGGCAGTTAGTAGTGCGTAATTAATGCAGCCGCCTTTTCGCCTTACTCTTGTCAGAGTGTTCGGCGGTCGTCACGCCTTCATCCGTTCTGGTTACGGGGGGTTCGGTCGCCGCATCCTTCTCTCGCATGGCTCAGGTATCCTTTGGTCGTTTTATAGTTTTATCGTTATTACGTCGAATCGTCGGGCGAAAGGAGGGGCATTGCGGCAGGAAGATTGAAAAAAGAAAACACGACAATCCAACACAACAATTCCTTTCCATTAAAACAAAGTTTGTTTACAATTTGTTTATATTTTACTTGATATATGGCCCCCATACGTTCTGGGCAAGTCGGCATTGCGGGCAGACATATGTTCCGAAGCGTGGATCCTTGGTTCCTTTTGGACGTATCCGGGATACACAGGAGGGATGGAAGGATTCCTCGCATCCTTCGCAGTGAAACATCTCGTGGGTGTTCCCTCGGGCGTCGCAGCGCGGGCATTTATCCATCGCCATTGGGTCCATATTTCTGCTACCAGGCGGTTCCGTCCCATTGCCGTGCCGCATGTGGCTGACCTCATGGGCGCGGGGGGGCGGCAGCCGGAGTCTTTCCACAGGGTTTCCAGGTGGCGATGCTACCCGTGCTGGACGTCGCTCGTCTTCCCTTTCTCCGTGGAGCGTGTCGTTTCCCTTATGGGGGACCTCACTATACGCTCGGCGGGTAGTATCGTGGCTTGTTTCGTGGTTCATCTTGTATTATTAAGATCTTGACCTTACACGTATGTTTGAGCGGTATTTTGGGCCGTTCTTTTATAGACCTTCCCGGGACCTTGAAATTCCCGCATTTGGGGAGTATGACTGGATCGTCGCGTCCCTCTGCGTGTTTTTACAGGCGTCGGTTCATCTTTCGGTACACGAATCGTCGCGACTGGGTGCAGTTGGATCGCCGTCTTCCCGGTGATGGGGAAGCATTTTTCTACGGCCTTTCACGGATGACTCGCTGGACTAATTGGGCGAAAGCCACGTGTGCAGCGACGTCTTTTCCTGACGTCCTTTCGCATGCCTACGACAATTCACGGGAGCCTATATATATGCGAAGGCCGGGCCCGCAGTTTCGTCGTTTTCATTTAATACTTGCCGTTTTCGGAAAGGAGGTCCTGGTTGTCTGTTTACTTCCGCGGCTGCACCAATTTTCGTTCTTCAACTTTGCAGGTAACTTATCAATCTTTTAAGAGATGTTTGTTTCGCTAGTGGCCGCAGCCGCCGTCACGCCCTTCGCCTAGTGTGCGGCGGGTTGCCAAGCCAGTTCCGCGATCCGTTGTTTTATGTGTTACATTCCTTTCTCCTGGCCCTTTGATATGTCTGTTGACTGATCAACTCGGCGTTACGTAGGTGTCCGGAACTTATGGGCGCCGGGGGTGATCATAATGCGGGGTCCGCGCCTCATCTCTCTGACGAAGAGTGGGATGTCTTTGCGCGTGATCTCTTCCGTCCCGAACATCAGGCTTTGAGCCATGAACAAATTGCTGGTGACGTTATTGCCTTTTTCGATATCCTGAAGGGTTCGGTATTTCTCCCTTTGTCTCCCCTTTCTGATAAGCTGACAGCTCTTCCTTCTGTTCAACTGCCAGGTGAAAGCGTTGTCGATCAAAGGGAAAACGCCGAGGAACCCGCGGTACCTCACCTTGGCGGGTATCGGGTGCGTGAGCCGTTAGCGCCGGGTGACGAGAACTACTATACCTCGAGAGACGGATCGGCCGACGACGTATCTGCGGGTGCTGCTGAGGTAGTACAGCAGATGACGGAGGCCGTCAGCCATTCTGCATCTCCTTCGGATACCTCTGCCCGGGCCGCTGAAGTGGCGCAACATATGGAAGATGCTGCTAGCCGTCCCGTTTCTCCTTCCCGTCAGTCTCCTCCAAAACCCAATCGATCTCGGAGAGGAGGCGGCCGGGGTACCCGTGCTCGGCGCCCGCCCAAAGGGCCGACGCAGAAGTTGTTGAGCGTCAAGGACATACCGTCCTCTGAGCCGAAGAGCAGGGATCAGGAGTGGCTGCTGAATACTTTCATTCCCGAGTTGGTCAGGAGTGAAGCGCGGGAACGGCTCTCCTTCGACCGCTTCGGGTTCGAGATTCCTTCCGCTGCGGATCGCGCCAACAGTTATGAGAAGGGTTTGTGTCTTTATTGGAGAATGCCCAAGTGTGGCTTCCGTCTTCCTCTTTCAGATTTTCAAATGGAGGTTTTGCGGGAAGTGCGGTTACCTCCTGCGCAACTGACCGCCACCGCTTGGTGTTGCATTTCTTCTTTCGAGCAGCTGTTCGAGGAGTGTCGGGCCCAGCTTGCTGGGCTTAGGCCGTCTGCTGCTTTGTTTTTCCGTTTCTTTGCTTTACTCCGCGTACATGACCACTACGCCTTGCAGAAGGCTAGTGGTTACGACCTCTTTTCCCCTCGGATTACGAAAGTTCAGAACTGGAACAAAGGGTGGGTTTACGTTCGGAACTGGAGAGAGTTGGAGGAGCTCAGAGGTCTGTCTTGCTCGTGGCGGGAAGCGTCTTTGGGCCTTCCTTCCACAGCCCACCTGCGGATGACGGCCGAGGATGAAAGGGCCGAGGCTATTATCCGAGGTTATCGTCGTTTTGTTACTGTTTTTAATCAGGCGTGCGTAGTTATGTGCATGTACATGTATCCGTACTGTATCTGAGCTTCTGACCCGCTTCTTCCTCTACTTTTTTTTGTTTTGTAGGTTTAAGGGGAACGACTGTCATGGCCTTCGCGTTCCTCGGAGCTAGCTACATTCCCGCCCCCATCATGCCGGAAGATCCTGCGGTAGGGGCCTCTGGCGTCGCGGCCCCAAAGATGGCGGTGGCGAAGGTGCCTGTCTCGAGGCCCAAGAGGGGTGGGCCAGGGGGCTCGTCTAATGCCGCCGAGGCCGAGCGTTCGAAGAAGCAGAAAAGGACGGTAGATCAGGTTGACCAGGCCACGAAAGGGAAGGGTCCTATAGTCAAGGCCCCGCTTCTGACGCCAGGACACATGGACCACCCTTTGGTGGTCGGCGAAGATGCCGCCACTACTGTCGATGAAGGGAGTCCTGTTCGGTCGGCGGCTTCGATTGATCCGTCATCTCCTCCTCATTGCGAGATTCTGAAGCAGCCGTTCCTGGAGGGTGATTATGACACGATTGCCCTTCGTTTGGGCGGTTTAACCGAGTTTGGCGACTCGTCGCGGAGGCCACCTAGCTTGAGGACCGTTGCTCGCGGTGTGTTCGGGTTGCTAGGCCCTGCGAGTGCATCGCGGAAAATGGATGAGGATCCTGTGGACGGCCTCCATACTCTGCTGGGGCACCTATTCGTGATCGGGAGTAAGCTTGCCTATCTCCAGGATAGCCTTGAGCGGTGCCCCGAATGGCTACAAAAACCTCCTACTCCGGACGAGCTCGTACGGTTGCGGGACGAGACCGTGAGGCTTCAAGGCGAGCGGGATGGCCTTAGCGTTGAGCTGGCAGAGGTACGGCGTAAGTTGGGTCGGGCACAGGACGACTTCAGCCTTGCCGCGGTTAAGCTTGGGAATGCCGAAAAGCAAGTCGACAAGTTGAAAGGGGAACTTGCCTCCTCCGACCGCGGCTACAGGGACGCCGAACTTAGGGCTGCCCAGCTGGAGAAGGAAAAGGAGGCACTCACTGCCGAGCTTACTGCCGTGAGAGCCCGGGTTTCCGACGAGCGGGCCGAATGGGAGGCCGAATTTCTGAGGGACTTTTTCCGGAGCGAGGGTTTTCAGACTGCCGCTATGGTGTCTGTGATGAATATGGTGCGGGGCTTCTTTTACACACAGTTGGAGGGCCTGGCACAGCTGTACCCTTTTACTCCCGAAGGACTCGGCTTTGATAGGAAGTTTTGCGGTTCTGTTCCTTCGAAGTTGGAAGGTTATAAGTGGGATCGAGCGACGGACCAGCTCATAGATCCCTCTAACGTTCCCGTTCCTCAGAAGATGGAACTTCGGACCGGCCGCGAGTTGCCAATTTCCTTTCCTTGGAGGGACGTTCATCCTTGGCCGTTTTCCGCCTCGCCGTCCGCGTCGTCGCCTATTCCGCCCCCCGAGGTGGTTCCCGGGGCAGAGATTGCGGAGAACGTGCCCGAAACTCCTTCCGCGGAGCAGGGTGGTGTTGGGGATGGCAGGACGGGTGCGGATGCTTCTTAAGGTGATAACTCTTATTACTCTGCACTATGTACTTGTGTTTATTTTCATTTTGTAACTTTTGCGCTTGTATTCGCAGGTCGGCTGCTTTGCGATTATCTGGATGGCGTCGGTGGTGGTGTCGACAACCCGCTTCTCTCTGTCTTCTCTTCTTTTTTTTTTTTATTAATTTGGAGATGGCATTTCCACCCCCGGGATGTGGGGGAGTAATAGTCATGTTTTTAACATTTTGGTCCGACGGTACTGAATTTGTGGCATGTACGAACAGTTATTTTCTATGGTGCGTATATCTGTATTTGTTTAAGGCATCGTTGCTGCTGTATCTGTTATTCGTATGGTACTATGCATTTTTTTTCTTATTTTACCGTCGGCGCCACTGCTGCCACGGTTGTCATTTTGTTTACGCGGGGTTTGATCTGAGGCGTCATTGCGGCCTCGCACGCTTAAGCAACTTGTGTGAGTTAATTACCGTGCCGCGAATGGATGGGTTCGGCCCGTTTTGCAGGCTTATTCTTATTTATTTATTTATTTTTTTTTTTTGCTTGCGCGGGTCCTGTTGTTGTCACGCGGTGATTTTATCATACATCGTGCATATTTCTTAGAGGCAAAGATCGTGCGCATGTTTTATATTTGTGAAATCGCACTCAGTGTTGTTTAAACTTGAGAGAATGGCTAACCTCTGGCCGGGGCATCCCCTTTTACGGCAGGCATACTTTCCTCTTTTCCGCTGCTTCGCCCGCGGTTCCTTTGTCCAGCTGGCTGGTTGGCTTTTCCGCTAGATTGGCTTTGCCTTCCTTCTGGTTGTCGTCTTCGGTCCTGGCTCCTTTCGCTAAGGTCTCATTCTTTCACCTCCCCCGGAGGGTCGGCTTTAGTCGTAACCTTAGCGAGGTCTTCTTTTCCTTCGCTAAGGTCTCATTCTTTCACCTTCCCCGGAGGGTCGGCTTTAGTCGTAACCTTAGCGAGGTCTTCTTTTCCTTCGCTAAGGTCTCATTCTTTCACCTTCCCCGGAGGGTCGGCTTTAGTCGTAACCTTAGCGAGGTCTTCTTTTCCTTCGCTAAGGTCTCATTCTTTCACCTTCCCCGGAGGGTCGGCTTTAGTCGTAACCTTAGCGAGGTCTTCTTTTCCTTCGCTAAGGTCTCATTCTTTCACCTTCCCCGGAGGGTCGGCTTTAGTCGTAACCTTAGCGAGGTCTTCTTTTCCTTCGCTAAGGTCTCATTCTTTCACCTTCCCCGGAGGGTCGGCTTTAGTCGTAACCTTAGCGAGGTCTTCTTTTCTGCCGCCGATTCCTGCAATTACAGTTCCTGGGAACATTGTGTGTAATTATATTCAGCAAGCACGGCACATTTCACAATCTGCAATTATATTCGTATCATTCATATTACAAAAAGTTAGTGCAGCAATAAACGCCGCCTATACATCGTATCCTCACGCAGGCATTCCTGTATGGGGTAATATAAACGATGTAATCAAAAAGTGTTTGCAATAAAAAGGAAGGGTAAATGTGACCTTGCCACCTCACAGGTAAAACTTGCGAAGGTGGCAGGCGTTCCATGTTCTCGGAATTGGGCGGCCCTGCATGTCCTCTAGTTCGTAGGCTCCTATACCTCGGCTTCGTATCACCCGGAACGGTCCGTCCCAGTTCGGTGCCAGCTTCGCAACGTGTTGCCCCGTTGCTTCGACCTTCCTCAGGACCAAGTCACCAGGCTCAAAACCCCTCGGGGACACATGCTTGTCAAAGACACGCTTGATTCTTTGCTGGTACACGGCCATGCGGAGCCTGGCCTGCTCTCTCTTTTCGTCGGCCAATTCAAGGTTCACTTTTCTAGCTCCCTGGTTTCCTCCATCGGCGTAGGCAATCATCCGTAGGGAGGGGGAGACCATTTCGAGCGGGGTTACGGCTTCCATGCCGAACACCAAGGAGTAGGGCGTCTGTTGAGTCGCTTCCCTAGGGGTGGTTCGGTAGGTCCAGAGAATCTCATCTAACTTATCCGGCCAGTCGGTCCTGTTTTCGGACACCTTTCGCTTGAGTCCTTCCAGTATGGTGCGGTTTGTGACTTCAGCTAAACCGTTGCTCGCAGGGTGGCTGACTGAGGTGAAATTATTTTGAACCCCCAACCTTTCGAGAAACTCAACCGTATGATCGGCATTAAACTGTGTTCCGTTGTCCGAGATAATGGCGTGGGGAATGCCAAACCGGCAGATGATATTGCGCCATATGAAGTTTGTTGCCGTGGGTGCTCTTATGTTTGACAGAGCCTCGGCCTCTACCCACTTCGTGAAGTATTCTACTGCCACAATAATCTATCTCCTCTGGTACGTCGCCTGCGGGAACGGGCCCACGATGTCGATTCCCCATAGATCGAAAGGCCAGGCCCCTGCTATTGACACCTGCGCATAGGGCGGGATGTTGGAGAGTTTAGCGTGGAACTGGCACTTTTTGCATTTCTTCACCAAGTCGGCCGCGTCTTGTTGCAATGTAGGCCAGTACATTCCTGCTCTTAGCATCCTTTTTGCTAAAGTTTTTGCGCCTTGGTGGCTGCCGCAGAGCCCTTCGTGTACCTCTGCAATTAGCTTGTCTGCCTCTTCTCGTTTGACGCACCTTAGCCACGGCCTAACGTATCCCCTTTTGAACATGTAATTGTCAAATATGGAATACATGGGGGAAATCTTCTTCAGCCTCCTAGCCTCGAGGGGATCCGCTGGGAGTGTGCCCGCTGTGAGGTATTTCACATTGGGGCGTACCAGGCTTCGCCTGGTTCGTCGATGAAAAACGTCTCCTTGGCGTCGGTCTGAACGCTAGGCTTGGTCACATCCCACACGATGACTGGTCTGTCCTGATCCAGGTTTCCCGCGGCCCCTAGTTTGGAGAGCGCATCCGCCTGGTAGTTCTTGCTTCGCGGGACATGTTCCACTTCGACCTTCTCAAACTGTTCTTGCAACGTTTGGAGCTGATCATGATACTTCCTCATCTTTTCATCCAATATACGGCACTCAGCGTTCAGCTGTTTTACTGCTAGCTCGGAGTCACTTCGTAGCAGGACACGTTTCGCTCCGACGCCTTTCGCCAGTTTCAGCCCCGCAATCATTGCTTCGTATTCGGCCATGTTATTGGTGGCGGTAAACTTGAAGTGTAGGGCGTAGTTGAATGCTTCGCCACGGGGGCCAGTGAGGGACACTCCTGCCCCCGCACCTTGGGGCGAGGCCGCTCCGTCAACATACACTGTCCATCTGTCCTCGATGATTTCAGTAACACCCGAATATTCCGCTATAAAGTCCGCGAATATTTGCGATTTCTGGGCCGTCTGGGGGTGAAATGATATGTCAAACTCGGAGATCTCCAAGGCCCATTTGAGAAGCCGGCCCGAAGAATCAAAATTCGCGAAGGCTTTTTTCAGGGGGACGCTTGTGTATACTTTTATCGCGTGAGATTGGAAATATGGCCGCAGCTTGCGCGCCGCTACCACTAGCGCATACGCTGCCTTCTCGATTTGCGTGTACCTTGTCTCGGCATCTCGGAGCACATGGGACACAAAGTAAATGGGGCTCTGTTCCTTTCCCTCTTCTCTGACTAGCGCCGCGCTGACAGCGTGGCCCGTGGTGGCCAAATAGAGGGCCAGGGTGTCTCCCTCCCTCGGCCTACTGAGGCGGGGTGGGTCGGCGAGATACTGCTTGATTTTCTCGAAGGCCCCGGCGCATTCCTCCGTCCATTCGAACTTCGCCCCTTTTCGCATTGCCTTGAAGAAAGGGAAACACACTTCCCCTAGTTTCGCTATGAATCTATTGAAGGCTGCCAGTCTACCCGTCAGGCACTGGAGCTCTTTGAGGCTCCTCGGGGGCGTCATTTCTAATATTGCCCGGGACTTTGAAGGATGTATCTCTATGCCCCTCATTGACACCACGAATCCCAGAAACTTTCCTCCTGTCAACCCGAAGAAGCTTTTCTGGGGGTTGAGCTTCATGTCTGCCTTGTTCAAAGTTGCGAACGTTTCCTTCAAATCCCCCACGTGGCCCATGTCTGTGGTGCTCTTCACTAGCATGTCGTCCACATAGGCTTCCACATTCCTGCCGATCTGATTGCTGAATACGCGGTTGACCATTCTTTGGAACGTGGCCCCCGCGTTTTTTAACCCGAAGGGCATCACTTTGTAGCAGTATAACCCGACGTGGGTGGTGAAGGCAGTCTTTTCCTCGTCCGCCAGGTTCATTCGGATCTGGTTGTACCCTGAGAACGCGTCCATGAAGCTAAGGAATGCGTGCCCCGAGGTAGAATCCACGAGTTGGTCTATCTTCGGCAGCGGGAATGGGTCCATTGGGCAGGCCCTGTTGAGGTCTGTGTAATCGATGCACATCCTCCAGTCTCCGTTCGACTTTTTGACGAGGACTGGGTTGGCCATCCATTCTGGGTACTCTACATTTCTGATAAACCCAGCACTCAACAACTTTTCGACCTCCTTCTGGACCGCCGCCTTTCTTTCGGGGCCCATTGCCCTTTGCTTTTGCCGTACCGGTTTAACCCCGGGCTTGGTTGGCAAGCGGTGTTCGGCCACCGATCGGGGAATTCCCGGCATGTCTTCTGCGGTCCATGCAAACACCGATCTGCTTTCCTTGAGGAACGTTATCAACTCGTCTCTTGCTTTGCCCTGCACGGCCTTGCCCACATTCAGGAACTTGCCACTCTCTACCTCTACTTGCTCAACTTCATCGAGGGGCTCAAGGCCGCCACCCGACGGTTCTCTGTCGGTTGGGTCTAGGTCGACCGCCGCTTCGTTTGGCTCACGTGTTCCCCTTGCAATGCGGCTCGCCTTTTGGTCAACCTGGTGTATCGCTCCTCCCTGGCCCTGAATGGATGCCAGGTAACAATCTTTTGCTATCTCCTGGTGGCCTCTTTCCTCCCCGACACCGTGGGCGGTGTGGAACTTGACTTTCAGGTGAGGGGACGAGACAATGGCACCAATCTTATTTAATGTCCCTCGGCCTATTATTGCGTTGTAAGCCGAGGGCGCGCTTACCACTAGGAAGCTCACCATTACTTCTGCAATTTTAGGGGTTTCCCCGAACGCCACTTTTAGCCTTACCACCCCCTTAGGCCGGAGTGAGTCGCCTGTAAAGCCTATGAGTGGGGTCGCCCCGCCCTGCAGCCTTTCTTTGGGGTATCCCATCTGTTTGAAAGTGGAGAGGTAGAGAATGTCTGCCGAGCTACCGGTATCCACTAGGACTCTCTTCACCCGGTGTTCGCCGATCTTCAATTTTAACACCACGGGGTCGTCGTGCGGCCAGGCTACGCCTTGAAAGTCTTTTTCCGAGAAGGAAATCGCCTCCTCTGATCGCGACCTCTTCTTCTCCAAACCCGCCTCCACTGTGAACACGGATGGGTACGGCTTTGTGTTTGTGCGAGGAGGCCGTTCTGAAGCGACGCTCCTGTGGCCCCCGCTGATCACGTGAATGGTGGGCGTCGGTTCCCTTTCTATCGCCTTTGCGTCTCCTTTAACCTGATTCTGCATTCTTTGTTCGGGGTACCGAGGGCCTTTGTAGCTGTCTTTGTAGGGGGTTGTCCTCTTGAACCGCCTGCCGCGTACCCCGTCGTATTTCCAAGCGGAAGTTTTATAGAACTCCCGGGGAATCCATTCGACCAGTTTGCCTTCTCGCGCCAGTCTTTCTAAGACGTCCCTCAGTTGTTTACAGTCTTCCGTAGAGTGTCCGTCCATGTCATGGTACGCGCAGTGCTTTCTCATGTCCTTTGGACCGAAGTCCTTGTCATACATGGGCCCCGGTAGGTCCACCATCTCCTTCACGATGTTGAGCATTTCGTGTTGCCTCTTCACGAACGGGGCATACTCCACAAAGTGTTGTCTGTACTCCTTCAAGCCTGTTTTTCTTTTCCTTTCGCCTCTCCCGGATCCGCCGCCGTTACGGGTGCCGTAGGAATGGGGGATATTGTCTTCTCGCTGCCATTCTTTCTCGGCTGGCGCGGGGGACCGGGGTTTGGGTTTTGAGGCGCCACCATTATCCTCTTCAGCCTGTATGTACCCTTGTGCAAACTCCACAAACTCCCCCAGGCTTTCTATCTTCCGGATGTGCGAATCATATCTGAGGGTCGCGGGGCCTTCCTTTCGGAGTCCCTTACGCAAAGCTGTCAAGGCCAGACCTTCATTCAGGTTTTGGACTCTTCTGGCGGCTTCCATGAACCGGCTGATGAAGCCTCGGGTCCCCTCTCTCGACCCCTGGACAATATCAAATAACATGTCGCACGTGACTTGTGGGGGTCTGATGAGAGCATATCTTGTCAGGAAGGCCTTGGCTAAATCGTCGAAGCCACAAATGGACCCTCGGGCTAGGCCCATGTACCAGTCCCACGCTTCTCCAGCTAGACAAGTGGTGAACACTCTACACAGTATCGCGTCGGTGGCCCCCAGCAAACTGAGTCGCTCAACAAACCCGGCCACGAAGTTACGTGGGTCCTGGCTATCCTTGCTACCCCTGAAGCTAGGCAAAGTTGCGGGATATTTGAAATCCCCTATTGATTCTTTATAGATCCTGGTCGAGAGCGGGCCGTCCCCTAGGCCAATTAGCTGTGAATGTCCCCCTAGCTTCTGTTTTTCCATCGCGGCCACCTTCTCCTCAACCTTTCTTTCTATCATCCGCTTAACCGCGTCCTCGTCAATTCTCCTTTCTCTCCTACTTTGTTCTTCCCGTCCTCTAGTAGGAGAGGCGGACTTCGTCCTCTTTTCCTCCCTACGACGCTTCTCTTTCTGAGGACCGCGGCGGTCGCGGGCGGTTGATGCGGACTCCTCTTGTTCCGCCCTCCTTCTATCAACAGTCCTTTCCCTTTCCTTGCTCCTACCCCTCGCAGGCGGGCTGTGCCGGCCTTCTGTTTCTGAGGCCGACCGCTCATCGTCCGTCTCTGTGCATCTGTTACTCGGGGTAGTTGAGCGAGTTCGGAGAAATCTCTTCCGGGACCGTCCCCCTCTGGTTGAGCTCCCGGTCTCAGACTGCTGCTCCTTTCGCACCCGGTCGAGCTCGAGCTCCAGGCTTCTAGCAGTTTTCTTATTGGTGATGGTCTTCTGCCCGCTTCGTGCGGGCCCCTTATCTTTTTGATTGCCTGGGGGGATCTCTGCCTGTGCCCCGCCGCCCCCGGGTGTCTCAGGAAAGGTGACGATGGGGGGGGTCGTACCCTCTGGGGGTGGCTGATTCCCAGACTGGACCAAAGGTAACTGGTTCCGCTGATGGTGTCCCACACCCGCTGTTGGGCCGTGGTGTCCCGGCGGGGGATAAGGAGGCATGTAGGGGTAAGGGGAATAGATATAGGGGTATTGCTGATAAGCATACTGCCACGGGTGAGCAGCGTTGTTTTGCAGCGGGTTGCCTGTGGCCGCCGTGCCGAGGGGAACTGACCCATGTCCTCGGTTGGCTGCCTCTTCGACAACGACTTTGGAAAGAGGATCGACGCGTCGCTCGTTGGAACGAGCTTCCGGGGGCTCTAGGACGATCTCCGCGTCGATCCCGGTACCCCCAGATCCTTGTCCTATCTCCTTGGTCGTGTTGGCGACAGGCCCAGCCTCGGGGATCGCGGTTTCCGTCGGGTTGCTGCTTCGGGACCGCGCTCCGGTCTTGGCTCCGGATGTCGCCGGTAGGGATGCCATTAAGTCTAGCGAAAAGTGTAGGCCCCACGGTGGTTGATACGCCCCTTCCCGGATGCAGGCGGGCCGTATAGCTGGACTTTCGGTTTACTGGGCTCGACCTGCGTAGGGTCTGCAGGCCGAGATGTGTGGGGTGGAGTGCCGTGCTGTGGGCGTGACGTGTGTGTCTGAGGTCTTTAACTCTTCCCTATCATACCTCAGTAAGTGTGTCAAAAATCCAACCCGCAATAAATGAAGCTCAGTGCCTTAAATAGGCCTGGTTGTCCGTACGGGCGGTAAGGGCACCGCATGCTGCGGTGGGAATATGCTGAGGCCGAGCTGGGCCCTCTCGGTGCTGGCACCAAGCGAGGCCCAGTTCGGTCTCTTGTCAGGCCGGGATTCGGCCTGTTACTGCTCCTTCCGTTCGGCCTTTGTGTGAGGGCCGGGTGCGAGCAGCTTTCGGCCTGGGCCGTTGATGATGTGGCGGGGTCAGCTAGGCCTGGACTTTCTTCGTGGCTGCGGCCTGGCCCGGGTTAGGGCTCTAAGGCCGAGCCTACGTCATTTGTCCGAGGCCTGCTTTGCCGTGGGCCATGGGAACAAGGCCCTATCAGTACCATATGTACAGTACGGTAGCTGCTTTGGATGGTTGTTACCAAGAGGGGGCCTTCATGCGCTCTTCGGAGCTTCTTCAGGAGATGATAGATAGAGGGGTGTTGCCAAATGTTGTCATGTACAGTTCTACCATGGTATTTCTGCTGTTCGTGAATGGAACTGTACCGTTAGGTATTCCACGATATGGTAAGTCAAGGCATTTCACCTAATGTAGTGACTTTCAATGCATTACAAGGTTCCTTGTGCAAGCAGCGATTAACTTGTGAAGCAGAGAAGCTCGGTTATTGAAGGCCGCCTCGATGAAGCAGCAGCTTTGTTCGAAAGGATGGCTTTTAAAAGGCATTAAGCCAGCCAACACAGTTACAATATCTTAATCAACGGTTATGGTAAAAATGACAGAATCAGCGAGGCTCTACATCTACCTGAGAAGGTGATGGAGCAAGGCCTTAAGCGTAATGATGTCACCTTTGACATACTTCTAAATGCATTAAGCGATCATGAGAATCCGGATGAAATGAAGAAAATTATATCTGAGAATATGAGAGATGGAAGAAAATATGTAGATGAAAACAAATAGCTATTAATAATTTTAATTGTTGTACGTGTTGATTATGGTGACAATGGTTAGTCGTACTCTACTTTTTGTGGGAACATGTGTGTGCTGATGTATGTTAAAAGAAAATAGTATATTAGTTCAATAGTTTAGTTCTCCAATATATGATTTATTTTTTCTCGTTATTTTTGTTTTGGTTAACATAAGTCTTGAATTCTACACAAGACATTTGGTTTAGGTGAATTGGTAATTGGTTAATTCAAGGAGATATTTATATATAATGAATGTTGCTAGATGTTTGTAATGCCAGAAATTGTTACAAATTAGGATTTTAATCTTTGTATGAAATTTGTATTTTTTTTTTTTGTGTACCATGATTCCAACCAGCACGAAAGCATATGGTACGCATAATATGCCTACTATTGTACCACAATAGTACATACTGAAACATGTATTGTATAATTTTGCTTAAATATCGCCCCTACCAAGTGTCATACGCTGGTATCATATTACTAGGGTACTCCTACATCCCTGAAAATGCACCCCTGAAAATAGAAACATTGAAAATAGAAATAACAAAAATAGGAAGTCAAATTTGATCAAATTAATAACCATTTAGTTACAAGACTTACAAGTGTGCTGTAAGGTTTTAAGCTCACAAACATATTACTTCCTCAAGTTAGTACATTTTTACACATATCTCACTTCACAAAATGTACTGTATGGTAGCTGATTTATTTTGCCTATTGCTAATATAGTTTTAAAAAACACTGCATTATACAAAAAATCATTCTAAACAAAAATTACATTTGGATCGACGTTTCTGCGTATGTTGATTGTATTTACTGAAAATGGTTTCCTTATTAGCATATCAACAGGAGCGCTCACTAAAACAGCCATGGAATTTTTACTTAAACAAAAAGCTACGGAATTAACATTTATTTGAAAGAAAATACCGCATAAATGAGTAAATGACCCATAAAATTATAGGGGCTTATCTGCACAGCTGCCTCAAAAAAAAATTATATTACAGTGAAAATTATAAATGACATTTCCTTTTTCTCAAGTGGCAGCAAAATAAATTTAGGATTAATTAAATTAACCTGATATCACAAAACTCAAATTATAGGGGCCACCTTGTCAGCTGTAAGTATTCTGTTGTAGTATGCAAACCTGCCAAACCATGCAAATATTTTGATTATTCTGTCAAATTGTCAGCTGTAAGTATTCTGTTGTAGTATGCAAACCATGCAAATATTTTGATTATAGGGGCCACCTTGTACTTCCAAACTAGCTCTATGAATATTTGTCCAAAAAGTAGGTATAATCTTCATACCCTGATATGCTGATTTGACTGAGAAAATTTTTGAAGGCTCCAACATCCAACTGGCATTAATTTTTGCTGTCATGTCCAGTGACTGAGCTGCCAGAATCTAGTTAAATTTGTTTTACTGCTGAAGAGCTTGTGGATAATTCGGAATGGTACCCATATCCTGAAATAATTCTTCAATATTCTGCATTTGATACATCTGTTTTGACCTCCTTGTACAAATCTTGCAATACAAATTGAAGATGATCATGCCCCCAATTGTGGGGAGAGGGGGCTGTCCGATGCCCATCGGACTGAGTTGGGTTCGATGGGTGGTTTCCACCGTACGATCCACTTCAAGATCTGTGCATATCACTTTAATATCAGTGCCATTTGCTTTAATATCCGTGCACACAGATCTTGAAGTAGATCGAACGGTGGAAACCACCCATCGAACCCAACTCAGTCCGATGGGAATCGGACAGCCTCCTCTCCCCCAATTGTGTACCCAGAATTTAATTGTTTGTCCATTTCCTACTTCACTATGCATATAATTTTCACAGAATGACATTATCCTGTGTAAATTTTCCTTGAAACAAAAATTCTTTAAACAAGCAACTTAGTGTTTACATGAACAATAGTTTATATAAAAGTAAATAATTTAACTATCAGATTGTTTATTATTATACTATATTAGAATAATAAAATAACTAATATATCTGTTAGTGAAACTAAATTCTAATGAATTTAAAAATTAACACTAAGGAATTTCAAGAATTGCCTATTATATTATAAAACAAATGACATTGGCCACGCGCGGTGATGACTTGCACAGTTGCACGCATTATTGAAAAACGTCACTTATCATGAAATAAATGCCTTTTTTTGCAGTAAAAAAAGAAAGAAAGATAATCCATTGAAAGCGAGAAGATTTGACTTCTCATTGTTAAATCTTTGTGTTGTTGCAAGTGCTGCCTTAAATATAGTAGTTATATTCTTTTTGGTAATTAATTTCCATCACCTTAATCAATTAGTTAATCGGCTCTATCTGCAAAAAAAATAGATGTGGAATTATGGTAGCCAGTCGGGCTGTTATGACGGGAACCAACATACATAAATGTTTGTAAATGCCATTTGCAACTAATAATATAGAAATGTTGCGGTCAGCATGCAAATGGATAAGGCATTTTCCAATTAAGAATATACAGTTGCTTGTTTAGATGGAAGTCTTCACGGATTAGTCCACTGTTCACATTTTCACACTAAATGGAGGCATTTTTTTTTTTCTTTATTATATATTGAAGGCTTCACTAAATGAGACCATCTATTATTGATTCTTAACGGAACCTACGAAGGGTGCAGTGAATGGAAGCGTCCATCTAGCAAAGAGTTCATCCATCAAATCCGACAGCTTCGTAGTATTAATGTGAATACGGCAAGCTAACTAAAATGATGTTAGCTAAATACATGGCTTCACTAAATGCAAAGTATAAAACGTCTGTCAAGACAGTTCTTCATTATAAAACTTAGATTGGAGGGGCTGGTAAGCTAAATATACACACATAAATCAACTACAATTGCAATTCAAAATAGAACTCTAACCATAAAGCTAACACTACACATTTAACATTTTATGAGGAACATACACCACTACAAAACAGTGTACGATCTTAATTAGACAATCATACATGGTGTTCTCGGAACAAACTGTGTATGATTATGTTAAATCTCCAAACACAAACTTATATTTAATAACCAATACGATTCATATGTGCTCTCTCATGTCTTAACCAAAACCCCCTTGATATGCGCGTGTGCCTCTTCCCCTTCATGTCTTCAACCAAATTTTCACTCATGCCTTGAGTCAATGGATATCTTCATTTTCTATCTTATATATCTTTCTCATCTCTCATTAAACCTCTCACCGCAGTAGGGAGATTGTTGAAAATAATAAGTTAGAAATAGAGAATTGATCTCAGCCTTCCATCATGGATCAATTAATTTAAATTGAAGCTAGAATAGGATTGTACAGTACCAACGGTACTTTGTAGCTACAGTAGAATAAAGAGCCGTTAGACATTTATTATAAATAGGTGATAGGAACTTTGTAAAAAATATACTGTTTAATAATAACAATTCTCCTCAGATCAATTGTCTCATAAAATTCTACATGGTATCAGAGCGTTGATTCTGAAAAATCCGACAACAATAAGCCCGATAAAATCCGATAAAATTCCTAGCCTCAATATTTACCAGTAAATCTGGTTTCTGATAATCCAAAAAGACCAAGGCAGATACTTCACACCCGAGTAAGCAAATCTGAGAATGGATCAGTGGGGGCAACAAGAAGCCGCCAACCCATCGAAACTATCTCATACCTTACTCAATGGCGCAAATTATCTGTCGGGGGCTCGATCGGTAACATTTGCTCTTAGCAGTCGAGACAAAATTGATTTCATCACCGGAGAAAAAAAGAAACCTAAACCAGCAGACCCGTTAAAAGAAACCGATGCCGAAAAATTAGCCATTCGCAAATGGGAAAAAGAGGATCATACGATTACCCAGTGGATTCATGGGTCAATGGAACAACACATTTCAGACTTATTCATCCATAGCTGCAACACATCAAAAGAGCTGTGGAACGGCTTACAAACATTTTACGGCCAACAAAAAAATCACTCGCATGTATATCGACTGAAACAAGAGATCCAACAAGAGAAAAAAGGCAACAGAAGCAATATTGAATATCTCGGGTCTCTCAAAAAGAAATTCGACGAACTCAGAATTTACCGACCCATCACAACAGACCCGCAAGAAATTATGAACAGGCAAGAAGAAGATGAGATTTTTCAGTACCTCTCTGGCTTTGATTCAAGCTATGAGATCATACGATCGCAAATTATAAGAGCACCTAACCTTCTGACTTTTGCCGAGGTGGTTAGCCAAATCCAGCGAGAAGAGTCAATGCGACTAGCAATCGGGGGTCCACAAACCACTCATGGTGAGGGACACGAACCTCAGGGCCATGCCCTGAAAAGCTTCCAAAACCCTAGTTCCCAAAATCATTCAAATCGGCCTAATCACAAAGGTGAAAAATGTTCTCACTGCAAAAAGGAGGGGCACAAGTCCGATCGTTGCTATTTCCTGCATCCCCATCTCAGGCCGTGATGGTGGAAGGAGGCGGAACCAAAGAACAAGGGAGGCGGCGACTGGAATGAGGAAAAACGAAGAGAAAAAGAAAGGGGCGGTTTCTCCACACAGACCGGCTCCAAACTTAATAACTCAAATGGTTCTGTTGAACCGGCGCTGAACCAAAACAATGTTTTAAACACTGGCTTTTTCGCTGGAGGGTCATCCTCAAACGGGTCAAGCGGAAGCGGGTCAAGCGGGTCAGCAGATCAAATGCAACACTTTCTCCAGCAGCTTTCTATGCTGATTTCCAATCAAAGCAACATCCAAAGCTCATGTGGTATTGTATCTCACTCAAAAAATTTAAATTTTAGTGACCAAATAATTATTGATAGCGGTGCAACCGACCACATGTTTGGAAATAAGAAATTTCTTACCAATTTGACTTTACCAAAAAATGACCAATATGTGGTAGTTGCCAATGGTATGAAAGAAAAAATAGATTACATAGGTGAGATTGTTTTATGTAACAAAAAAATTACTAATATTTTATTTTTAAATTCTTTTCCTATAAACCTACTTTCGGTTAAAAAATTAACACAAGAATTTAATTGTAATGCCATTTTTTCTTGCAACAATGTTGTATTTCAGGACCGGGTAACCGGGGAGAAGATTGGTGAAGGTTTTCTCAAAAATGGACACTATCTTTTGAATTTACAAGAATTAAAGTTTTGCACTTCGGCAAGCTCGATTAATTATGAAAGATGGCACAAAAGACTTGGGCATCCCTCCGACAAAATTTTGAATAGTGTTTTAGATTTTCCAAAATCTAATTGTATTAATTGTGATATTTGTAAAATGGCTAAACAAACGAGACTTCCCTTCTCGCTTTCTAATAGCCGAAGTGAAGCCTCGTTTGATTTAGTCCATTCCGATGTATGGGGTCCGGCCCCAATTAACTCTTATAATGGATTTAGATATTTTGTTATATTCATTGATGATTTTTCTAAAGCTATATGGCTACATTTATTAAAATCAAAAGACGAAGTATTTAATTGTTTTCGAGAATTTTTATGTCTTGTAGAAACTCAATTCAATAAGAAAATTAGAATTTTTAGATCGGATAATGGAACGGAATTTGTAAACAAAAATTTTACAACTCTTTTTAAAGAAAAATGAATTATTCACCAAACCACATGCATAAACACTCCCGAACAAAATGGTGTATCGGAACGAAAAAATAGACATTTGTTAGAAATGACACGTGCATTATTATTTCAAAACAACGTTCCAAAAATATATTGGTTGGATGCCATCATTTGTGCTACACATTTAATTAATAGACTACCAAGTGTTGTTTTAAAAAATAAAAGTCCAACCGAAATTCTTTATCAACAAAAAAAGAATCTTGATTATTTAAGAGTTTTTGGTTGTGTTTGTTTTGTTCATATTAAAAGAAAAGATAAGTTTGATTATATGTCAACGAAGGCTATTTTTCTAGGATATTCATCTTCAAAAAAGGATTATAAATGTTATGATCCAACTAATAAAAAAGTATATATTTCTAGAGATGTAATATTTTGTGAGGATGAACCATATTTTAAAAAGGGTGAGTTTATAAAAAATTCACATGACAATCATCAAATTAGGCCTCCAACACTTCCCCTAGATGACTTAGATTTTATACCAAATATGACTCATGAATTTGAGGCTGATAATGAAGAAGAAATAGATAATAATATTCCTAATAATAATAATGATGATGATGATATGAATGATGATAATAATAACAATAATGAGGAAGAAGAAACCACAAGTTTGAGAAGAACCTCAAGAATACCTATACCATCAACTAGACTTAGGGATTATGTAACGTCCTATACGGTACAATATCCCATACAAGACTTTGTATCATATGAAAATATTTCAACCGAGTATAATGCATTTCTTACTTCTATTCACAAAGAAGAGGAGCCTAATAATTATCAAGAGGCAATAACCAAACCGGTATGGTGTAATGCCATGAGAGAAGAATTAAGAGCATTAGAAAAAAATGATACATGGGTAATCGTACAATTACCAAAAAATAAAAAAACCGTAGGATGTAAATGGGTATACAAAAGTAAATATAATAGTGATGGTACCATAGAACGGTATAAAGCTAGATTAGTAGCAAAAGGGTATACTCAAACCTATGGTATTGATTATAATGAAATCTTTGCACCGGTGGCCAAAATGAATACCGTTAGAATTTTATTTTCTATTGCGGTAAATAATAATTGGAACCTATACCAAATGGATGTAAAAAATGTTTTTCTTCAATGAACACTTGAAGAAGAGGTTTATATGAACCTACCACCCGGTCATAAATTGGAGAACGAATCTAATCTAGTTTGTAGGTTAAATAAGTCAATTTACGGATTGAAGCAATTTCCTCAGGCATGGTATGGAAAACTTAGCTCATATTTAATTTTTTGTAATTTTAGCATTAGTAGTGCCGATCATTCATTGTTCACCAAAATAGAAGGGAAAAAATATAACCATTGTATTAGTTTATGTAGATGACCTTATAATCACCGGAAATAATTTAGAAGAAATTAGGAAAATAAAAATTCAATTAAAAGAAAATTTTGATATTAAAGATTTAGGATACTTAAAATAATTTCTAGGAATAGAAATAGCTTTTTCACACAAAGGTTTATTTATTTCACAACGAAAATACACACTAGATTTATTAAAAGAAACCGGCAAGTTGGGTTGTAAGCCAATTTCTACACCAATGGATAGCAAATATAAATTAAATACCGAGGATGGTGAACCCTTAGATGATGTAAACAATTTTCAAAGACTAGTAGGAAAATTAATCTATCTTACGGTAACTAGACCGGATATTTCTTTTTCGGTAAGCCAAATTAGTAAATTCATGCATTCACCTAGAACACCTCACCTAGAAGCCGCAAATAGAATTTTGAGATATTTAAAACAAAATCCCGGAAAAGATATACTTATGACTAACAATAAATCTAATACAATATGTGGCTATTCCGATGCAGATTGGGCCGGTAGCTTTGATAGAAAATCTACCACCGGCTTTTGCACATTTGTAGGCGGAAATCTAGTCACATGGAAAAGCAAGAAACAAGGTGTCGTGGCTCGCTCAAGTGCGAAAGCGGAATATCGAGCCATGGCATCTACCGCAAGTGAACTAATATGGATCAAGCAACTACTCAAGGATATGGGTGTTGAAAGTGATCAACCAATGAAAATGTATTGTGATAATAACTCCGCTCGACATATCGCTTTGAATCCGGTGTTTCATGAAAGAACAAAACATATAGAAGTTGATTGCCATTATATTCGAGAGAAAGTGCAAGCCAAGGAAATAGAGACACCATTCGTTAGAAGCGAAGATCAATTAGTGAATGTCTTCACAAAAGGATTAGATTCGAAACAATTCGAGAATATTTTAAGCAAGCTAGGATTGTACGATATTTACATTCCTAGCTTGAGGAGGAGTGTTGAAAATAATAAGTTAGAAATAGAGAATTGATCTCAGCCTTCCATCATGGATCAATTAATTTAAATTGAAGCTAGAATAGGATTGTACAGTACCAACGGTACTCTGTAGCTACAGTAGAATAAAGAGCCGTTAGACATTTATTATAAATAGGTGATAGGAACTTTGTAAAAAATATACTGTTTAATAATAACAATTCTCCTCAGATCAATTGTCTCATAAAATACTACAGAGATTTACCCCCCTTTTGACTCTGGGTACCACCAAGATTTAGGTAACACATTATCAATGGTGTCCAAAGTCATATAAAGATTAATCTCGATGATATGTCATGAATTGATGGGCATGGAGAAAGTGGATGACATGTCATTCTACAAAAGCACTTAATTAATTGTGCTATGCCCTTTCCATATTGAACTTTTGTTGTTCTTCAGCTCATTAGAAATTAAAGGGGCTAACGAGCTGGAAAGGGCAACTACGAAAAAGGTTTAAATCAATATTTAGTTGCTTAAATTTGCGGCGACTATCATCGTCTTTGTTTTTGCCCATCAATACAATATATAATGACAAATATCTTTTATGACAATGCATGTTTGTTGTCTGTTAAACCAGTATGCATATAAGTTATTCGATTCATTTAGTTTCGTGTAAATATCTATATAGGTAAATTTGCATATGTATTTCATTCTTTTATGATTATTTAATGGATACAATCATGAATATAATAAAAAAAATACTTATCTTACATGATTCTGTAGAAAACCGTATATAAACCTTTTGAATAACGGTTTTTATTTTTTCGCACCTATTCTGTAGAATGAAGAGTAATCAAACACAGTCCTTACAAACAACCGTATATAATATACAAAGACGAGGACATAATGAAGATGTCACATTGGTAGCCATGCCCATCATGAAGATAATTAAGCAAGATGGGAAATCAGACCATTAGGATGGCATTTACCGTAAAACATAGCAGTTGTATTATTCTTCTTAGCTGAGGAAATTATTCTGAAATAATTACAAGCAAATTGTCCAGATTGGACCGGACTTAATCAACTCCTATCTAAAAAAAATAGATGTGGACTTAATTAACTCCTATCTAAAAAAATAGATGTGGATGGTAATCTGTCCTGTCACTGGATGGTATGGGCACCGGATTCACATCCAGTGTAATTACCTGAGTGAGTACAATTAGTTCTGAGTCATCAGTTTTAACTTGCACGAATCTCAAAGTGAACCTCCCTGTTTAAACAGACACCAAATTTGAATTGCTCGGTTGAGATTTAATGACATATAATTTTACTGACTGAGGTACCTGGAAGGATACAAATCCATGGGCACCTCCGGCTTCAATATTTCATGTGCAATTAACAATTATAAATATTGTGGTCATCGTTTGATGGCATCTTCCAAATAAGAATGAATAGTATATAGTGGCTTGTACAGATGAGAGGAAGCTTCCCAATTAGTCCACTCTTCTCCTTTTCAAGCTAAAGGAGGCATCCATTTTTATATCTGTCCTAAATAGAAGTCCTCACTAAATGAGAGCCTTTTGATTATTAACGGTGTACCTATGTTCAGAGTACAGTGAAGGAAAATCTACCAATGTGTCGATCAATCGTATAGGAGAGCTTCCTAGCTAGTATAGACATTTCCCTTGAAGGGAATGGAGACGTGTTTTTAGATAGCAAAAACAGAAGAATTTATTATACATTATATAAAATAAATTTATTTGAACATGTCTTTAGTCAGTCCCTGCTGAAAGATGTCATACAATGCAACATATTATTATATTAATACAAGTATTCATAAACCTTATATCACAGATTCAAGTATTCATGACCAACTAAAAAAACAGCAATTACCCCAATACTCAAATTCCACAATTCTGTTCTTCAGGAGTGCCAAGAAAAACAAATACTCAGATCAAACCTTTCCCAGCGACAAAATTGTCAAACTATCAATTCAATTTGGGTTCTAAACTGCAACAAGATAAAAGAGCTCAAAGTGAAGAATCCAACAAAGCAAAGACAAAAGTTCTAGCAATGATGAACGACCAAGAATCTTGTCGCACAGGTGAGCTTGGGGCTGGGATCTTAGCTTTTGTCGCAATTTACATCACTTTTCTAATTGTACACATTGGAATTAATATCCTTAGTGACAACAATGTAAGGCTCCTCTTTTCTTCGGTTTATACCCTTTTGGTCCCACTCATGTCTTATATGTTCTCCCAAGCCCTTCAGTATAACCAAGAAGGAAAAACTCAATTTATTCTCATCTGGATGATACTCATGGAGTTCCTCCGTACAACTGGTGATCCCATCTTCACATGGGGACTATGGAAGTGGGGGGAGCAATTGTTGCAATTATTATGGGTGGGTTATCTTGTCTTTAGCTCTTTACCTCTAATAGGAATTTGGCGTATTACCATTCTATATTTTTATGTTGCTTTCTATGTGGTAAGAGAACGAATAATTTCCAACAAAGCTAAGGCCTCCTATTTAATAGGAAAGAACCCAAAACTAATACACAATTACGTGAAGAGAATAATGCTCCGACGTGATCTTTTGACCACACCAATGAACCGTTGCGCCTACATTGTTATGGGAGAGGAAAATCATGAGATAAACTCTTGCAGTAATGGTTACAACCTAGGGAACCAAATAGCTAACTCCGCAGGCTTGCTTACGATTGGCAGTGTTTTCCAGCACAACTCACCTAATGATAATGTGTTTACTTCCCCAAATCCCGACTGGCGTGACACCTGCCTCTCATTTTCCCTCGCTAAAATGTTGAGGAGAAGGTTTGTCAAGCTCCCACTAGATGAGGCTGGATGCAGAAAAGCCCTTGATTTTGTACTAAATGGGCTAATTGATGGACCTGTTGGAGAAAGAAACCAAATAGAGCGGGTATTTAGCATTATCCATGAAGAGCTGAAGTTCGTTTCCGATTTTTTTCACATCAAGGCACCAGCTTTTCATTATAATAAGGCATACATACATTATCTTTTCTCAGACATTATCCATTGGTTTGCTTTCTTATGGCTCTTCATGGGAATGATATTCCATGAGCAACAAGAACCATATAATCATTGCCTTTTTCATGTTCCCAAACATTCTTCTGTGCTGGTTAATCTGGATACCTTTTACCGTATTGATCAAATGATCACATTATGTCTGTTTATGGGATGTTATTACATTGCATGCTACGGGTCGATGAATTTGAGAAAATCCAATCGCTGGATCAATCTTTTACATGCTAGAGATTACATGAATAACCTTCCCAGGCAGAACAGATATCACAGCGCATTGGCAGAACTTAAATCATCCGAGCTATATCCCCTTCTTGTAAAATTTATAAAGAAGCTTTTACGAAAAAAAGAAGAAAGTGTTGAAAGTGTTTATTCCTCCATTCTTGATCTGGAAGCCGACACTATCCTTTTTTATATAAAAGTAAATGTGTCAATTCTTGAACGCCTTCCAAAGTGGTTCAGAAGAAATATTCCAAGATCACCCCCGACTGTAGTTCACAGTACTGATGCAAAACAAGCTATAATTGACTCCTTGAAAAAGAGTGTTGCTCCACTCAACAAAAGAGTAGAAAAATTTGACCAGGAGTCATTACTCACCAATGGAGAAAGTTCACTAAAAAAGTATAAAATGGAGAATTTAAATTGGGCATACCTGCGTATTGGTAGTACCACAGAGGCGATCCTTGTCTGGCACATCGCCACAACCCTTTTTCACCACCAGGAACTGCCACCTGAACAAAATAATGATCTCAATGAAGAACCAGCATCCGAAGAAAATATCAATCCGTTAAAGGAGCATGAGGTGGCCTTAGAATTGTCCAGCTATTGCCACTATCTAGTGAAGTTTCTTCCAGAACTCTTACCTGATGATGTCGAATGGATCCAAGACATGTATGAAATTGTGACAAAAGAGATATTAGACATTTCTCTTTTCTTTCATAAGAAACCTACGAAAATAGATCGTTGTAACTATGCAATAATGAAGGAAGAATGGAGTGAAAGATCAGTGGTTGGGAAGGGTGCCAAGCTGGCCAATGATCTCATGAAAAGCGTTGAACAAGGAAAAGAGGTATGGAAGATGATGGCTGAGTTTTGGGCAGAGATGTTGTTGTTTCTTGCTCCATCCGACAATGTTGAGGGTCATGAGAAAATTTTAGACCGAAAAGAATTGATCACACAATTATGGGCATTACTTACTCATGCTGGTATTGTTACGAGCACCAAACCCACAGAAGACCAGGATCATCAAAGTGGCGCGGGACCAAATTGTGAATCAGAAATAAATCAGAATCTAAAGGATGATACAATCAAGCGATCCAAAAGAAGCAGAAAAAAACCTATTTGGCATGGTGATTTTAATTTTTATTAGGTTGTCAAAAATAAAAGAACTTGTCATACAAGCAATCATACTTGTTTGGCAAGATGTATTTTTAAATTTGTGCAAGTATTTTTATATTCCGTAGTATTTGTAACTAGGTGATATTTCCTTCCTTTTCTTTATCACGATGATGTACCGGAAGGATTTTCCATCTAGCTATATAACTAGAAGCATGATTAGCTTGTAAGGCAGCCATTAATAATTAAGAAAATCATTTGAATAATTTGTTCTTCACTCTCTTGTTCATTTTTATAGTTGTTCATTAGCTGTAGTTCCATCAAAATAATGATATTCTTCCAAACTACTTTCTTGAGGTGAACGACGCAAACTGAGGAGTAGCTGTCAACGTGACAAGAATACAAGCAACTCAAAAGTAATTATCATCCTGCCAACTTGAGGTTTTGTGAGAACCCTGTCTCTCTTGTTAGTTTCTTTGCTTAAAGTATATTTTTTTCGAATTTTCGCATTATACTTCCCTTTTGCCAAATCCAAAAATAGATAAAACAAAAATAAACTTTTATGTCCTACATCACAGAGTGACAGAAGAGATGGGGCACAGATATCTCGTTGATCGCTTCATCCTACAGTGTGGAGGGTAATGAGGAAATTATAGAAAGATTTGGCGAGCTTGAGATTCATCGGAGTGAGAGGAATCCGGTTACCGGAGACGAGCTTGTTTCAAGCGTCTGTCATTTGTACCAGTCAGTTTCCTTTTGTCATATGATAGTTGGGTGTTGGTTTCCTATTAAATGTACCCTTGCTTTGCAGAAAACATGTTTGTGTAGTGTGCTTATTTATGTATTCTTGCTGTTATGAATAAGTTCTTTATCTATGTTGTTTGTGTACATATTTTTCTTTTCCCAACATATATTAGTTGTTTTTATGTGTCATTTTGTACCATTTTTCTTTGCGGAACAAGGCTTCAAGTTTTCACAACTTTAATGGTAGTTAATTTTTCAAATATTGATAATTTTCTGTTAATCTTTAATTTTTTCTATTTATGTAACATCTCAAAAATTTGATTATTATTATTTATGATTAAAACTATTTTCTTATAATTCTCAAAATACTAGATATATCACTAAAAAAAAAATCCTGAATAAAATAATTATAAGTAATATAATTGTAAAATTACTATTCTTGTTTTATTTCCTATTTCATAAATTTAGTTTACGTTATTTCTATATTTCTATTATTTCTAAATCACAATATTAACTCTCTACCAAAATAATTAATTCATAACTTCCATCCACAGCCACCCTTTCAATTTTGAAATCACGCTCCCCTGTTCAAACCCCTGCTACCCAATTTGTAAACCATCATATCCCTTAATATAACTTCTATAAATAAAATCCAAATTTCTCAAAGTTTTGAAGTTTTGCCTTAAATCACTCCTATTAAGTTTGAACCCCGTCCCCCTCACCCCTTTTATTCCCCTGCCACTCTCCCCCATTTATTATTAGATATTACACAACAATTCCATGCTGCATCTCTCTCTCTCCTATATTCTTTACGGTCATCGATCAAAGAAGACTCCCAATTAAACTGCACCCGTTGCGAAACCGATTGAGTCTGTCTCTTTGGTTTGAAATTTCTGCATTAAGGTACTTAAGAATACATTATTTGTTGAATTGATTAGAATATAATAAGAATTAGAAAGTAGATCTTTGTTGAGTAAAAATAATTTTTGGTTCTTTAATTATTTTCATTTTTAACAGAAATTATTTTCAATTATAATAAAACCTGAAAAATCTGTCTTATGATTTCATAAGTTTAGTATTTAATTGTTGATTATATTAATACTTAAATTGAACCAAGTGTTATTAATTGAATATAGGTTTCATAATTAAATTGTGACAGGCGTTATATTTTTTTTATAAAACATTAGACAATTCATTTTATATATTTTTTAAAGTTTCGTATATGACTTTAAACCTTAAATAAACAATATCAACCATATGTATCAAGATAGTAGTAGAATTATATTAGATTTCTACACAATTAGAAGTAGCCAATAAGTATATTAAAATATGAAAATATTAATTGTCAATCAGTATTGCTTTAAGTATATTAAAATATGGAGATTTTCTTTATTAGTAAGTATTTTCCTTATCAGTAAATATTAGAAAATGAGTGTTTTCTTTAAGTTACAAAATATGGAACTAAATTTCCTTATTTAACAATTACTATCTTCTATTATAAAATCTGAAAATATAAATCATTAATAAAGTATTTCTTTAGGTTTATTAAAATCTGAAACTATCTTATATTAATTTTACTTAATTTCCTTCTGGGATCATATGATATGATATGTAATTTATTTTAATAACTTCTACAAAGGTTATGATATGATATGTGATTTATTTTAATAAAATGAAAAATACTTTAGCTTTATCCTATGCAAAATACTTTAACTTTCATATAGTATATCAACTTAATATTTCTTTAAATCTCAAAGGTTTTATTACCGAAGTCCAGCAAGATCCAGTTAAAATGAAAAAGTTTGACTAAAGTTTCAATTTCATATATTAGTTTAATAAATAGTAAGTTTTCACCGAAGACCCTAGGAGTTATTCACCGATGACCCCGAGTTTATTTTTATTATAAAGAAGTCTATATCTAAACTTAATAAATATGAACTTGTTCAATGAGAAACATGAATAAATATTAATTCAGAAATAATATTTCGTGGTCTAGATCCGAGTAGCGAAGTAAGGGGAATCGTCTGGACAACAGTGAACTACCTCACGACAACAGGTGCGGGTTTCCTGGACTTTGTAAAATTATTACTTATCGTTTTGTGTGCATTTATCTTTATATAGTTCAATTATGCATGTTGAATTCGAACAACCGTTTGACTTTGTTAGAAAATGTTAGGATATGATTTATTCGTTTGATCAACGGACTTATAGGATGTATTGTGTTGTGTCGAGTTAATATACGTGATGTGAACGGATAAGAAAAGTGAACAGGGGCCGATATGTTCGCATATCGGAATATATACATTGGGTCCGGTGTTCGACTGGACCCTTCAATAACGTGACTGTAGGCGAAAGCGGTCCTGTCACGGGTCAATACCTAGCGTAGGGTGGACTCCCCGTCTAGTGAGACAGCCTCTCGCTGTTGGTTGGACTTCCCAGTGAGTTGGCGGCCTTCCACTGTTGGTTGGACTTCCCAGTGGGTTGGCAACATTCCAATGTTGGTTGGACTTCCCATTGGAATGGCAAGATAAATGGACTAACGGAAAACTTGAAATAAAGGAAGTGTTTATGATCGTAGGATTACATGGCATTAGAAACGCATGAGCATTTATTATTTATTTCATTTTCATGCTTTTGAGAATTAAGTTAATTTTACAAAATCCGGGACTGGAACTGAATCCCGCACTGAGAGAATGTTCGAATCTCTCACCCATTCCACTGTTATGTGGGTTCCAGGTAATGAGGAAGAGGCGTCAGCACAAGGTCATAACTAAAAGCAAGTGGAAGGATCCATGTTTATGATTAAATGCCACTTATGTTTATTTTGTTTTGTTTGTTTAATTTTCACTAAATTGGTACACTTGAACATGCATGGTTGTTACCGTATTCTTAACCATGCATGTCGTGACCACTGTTGAACCACTTTGATTATTGTTGTAAGACTATTGTTTGTTATATTTAATGTGGCATTTGTGGATATTATTGATAATGTATGTGATGTGTATACGCCTTACGTATAAATACATGGCGGATTGTCTCGGGGTGTGACAATTTATGAGGCTTTCAAGTTGATCTGGCCCTTATTAAAAACTCTATTTAATTTGTTTGAACAGCTATACAACATGCTTCTATCAAAAGTTAAAAGTTTAAATACCCGGTCCGTTCAAACTATTTTTCCACAACTAAGCCTACCGTGCGTCACCTGGAGCCTATGATCTGATTGATTAATTTTGTTCTAATGAGATAGACGCAGATTGGCTAATTTTGATGATGCCATAAATGATTCTAGTAGCGTGGAGGCATGGAGGCCTTAAATGGGAGTTTAGACAGAGCCAGATAAAGAGGGATTTAGTATGTTGTTTCATTCACTATCAACTGGGATAAAGGCCCAAAAGATCAGAAGAAAACAGAGGACTTACAAGCCCAATATAAGACAGCCCGTTCAACTTAAAAGGTTCCAACATGAGAAACAATTCTAAGTATAAGAAATCATGTGTTGAGTTCAAACCATGCAACTCCATCTTGTTAATGCACCTAAATTCATCAGCCTGAATCATCTATTTTGCTTTTCATATGCGCAATATATTTGACGTCTTTCCATTGTGAGGCACTGTTCTGATCGAGGGCTATAATTCATTTTTAAAACCCAACAACATTTTAATTATATTCCCCAAACATTCTTAACCGAACAGCAACTATGAATTGATATTTCAGCCCATCAGGCCCAAGGGCCCAAGCCCGTCTGTAAGCTTGCCAGCAATGACTAATTCTTTCTCACCAACGGCTATCCCCATTGCATACTTCGCCATAGCTTATTCCAATTTTTATACAAGAGATGCCTTTATATAGGGGAACTCAGTTACACTCATTTTATTTCAGTTCCAATTCTAATTTACTTAATTACGAGATTGAATTGGGTTCGTGACAAATGGTTGTGTTTTCTCCCCATATCGAATTTCGTTCAATCGTTGGCCATTTCTTTGGGCAATAACCATCACAGTATGTGATTAAAAAGTGATCAGAAAACCATGAATTTGACCACTTCAACTCAGACTCAACAACCATGAATTTGACCTGATTTGGTCTAAAAGAGGCGTTTTTGCTTCAGTCTAATGTATAGAATAAGTTCAACAATAAATTAAGTAATTAACCAGCAATTCATTTATTATGTAAACAATTCTAACAGAAAATCATATTAGATTTTTTTTCAAGATATGTGATAATTTTTATGTTATTTTGTAATCTTGATTTACTAATTAATAGTTCTTAAAATATTCTTTCGTTATAACAATAATTATCTTTATGAAATTGAGAATCAGTATTTGATCTGGTAGCAACAACCTCTTTTATACCTTTTGTGTGTGAAGTTGCATGTTTGAACTGAATAGAAAAAATCTTTACTGGACGTTTGATTTGCGCTATAGATCATTCCATGGAATATTAGAATTTCATGTAGTGACAGGAGCTCCTGAATCTCTTCGAAGCTTAAGCATGTTGAATTATAAAAAAATAATATATAAAAGATGCCGAAGTGTACCGAGATTCTTTAATAAAAAAAAATTGAATTGCTTGACCTCCAATCTTACTAAAAAATTATTGGTTGCAAGTTATGAAATTGGAATTTATCAGTTATGAATTGGTTTTAAAGTAGGAAAGAACTAGCTCAGGGGCTAGCACCTTCTTTTCGTCACCAGCCCAAACTCTCTTTTCACGAATTAATATCACCTAAAACAACATAATAATTTTGTTTAGATTCAGACTATTTGGTTAGAATATGTACGAATATTAAAGGAGCTTGTGGAGTCTGATTGGCACGAATTATAATTGAAATTCCAATCGAAAAAAACAAATTTGCAACCGATGTTAGCGGTTGGACGAGTCCGCTTCATCTCTGGCATGTGAAATTAGCTTAACTATGATAGCGATAACACCAAATTTTGTCAAATTCTTGGTTGTTGAGTCTAAAAGTCGAACTTGACATGACCACTTTTCAAATCACGGATTATGGTAGTTAACTTGTTATTGTCCCCAAAATGACCAATAATAGATTGAACCAGATTCAAAAAAAGGTGCAATGGTGGAATTGGCCACAATCAGACAATCAGACAACAAATTTAAATCGATTGAAATCCGAGATTCCAACCGTTCAATTTTTTCTGTGCACGCATCTCGAAATAGTTCAACGGTTGGATCCGGATTGCAGGAATTTTAGGTACACAGTACACTGTTCATTCGTCTCGGATTTCAGCAGATTTGGATCCTCAGGCAAGAATTTGACATGATTGTCACCAATAACCGTCTGTAAGCTTGCCACCAATAATTAATCCTTCTCTCACCAACGGTTATCCCCAATGCATACTTCGCCATAGCTAACACTTTTGTAGTGCTGTCAAGAGATGGAATCATGGAAGTGTGCTCCAATTTTTATTTACTTTCATAAGTTTTATGTCTACAAGAGATGCCTTTATATAGGTGATCTCCGTCTCACTTTTTTTTTATATACATTTTGTTCCATCTCTGTTTTTCTTTTCTTTCCTTGATGTACTTCGTTCTTAAATACAATCTAGGAACCGACTCCTCTGCTCGCCAAATTGGCAAGCAGGGCTTTGTTTTTTCAAATCTAACCGTTGAATTTTTTTCACACAAATGAATGGTTAGATTTGGAAAAACAGGATGCTACTTGTCAATTTGACGAGCAGCGGTTTCGGATCTCTATGCCATTTTGCACATGTTGCATAAATTGTTCTATAAGTTTATCTAGTTGGAATCGCATTCATCCCTAAATAGAACTATGTCCCTCTTAAAATCAATTTGGTGTGGCCATGCATTTACATCCATCTTTATTTAAATATATATATATATATATTATGGTTATGAAAAATTGGTGAACCGGTTTGAGAGTAAGAAGAACTTGCTTGTGGACTAGCACCTCCTTTTTGTCACCAGCCTAAACGCTTTTCCTCTTTATGTTTCCTCCAAGAGGGGGATCTAATTACACTATTTTATGGTGATACATCTTGATACCATATGTTTATATGTCATTTTTGTGAATTCAAAATTTAGACAGTCAATTCAAACTGTTGAACATGATCTCCATATTAAAATGTGTTTGGAGACTAAATTTTGTATTTTTTTAAATATTTTTAGTATTTATTAATATGTGTACAAAATTGTTCTTTGGAGACAATTCTGGACCATTGAAAAACAACAATTTTCAAAAATTCTAAATAAATACTAAAAAAGTTAAAAAAAATGAAAAATTTAGTCTCCAAGTACATTTTAATATGGAGACCATGTTGAACGGTTTGGATCGACTGTTTGGACTTTGAAATTAGAAAAATGACTTATAAAAATATGGTGTCAAGATGTGCCGGTGTCGCCATAAAATGGTATAATTGGATCCCTCCTCTTCCAGGAATTCATACAACTAAAAATTTCACTAAGTTAACATAATATTTTTGTTTAAATCTGAATCGTCCAATCAAAATCCGTACGAATATTAAAGAAGCACGTACATTTTACGTTCTACCTCAAGCTGGATTGTCCAAATTCTAATCAAACGATTGGGATCTAAACAGAAATATTCAATTACCTCATAAAAAAAATGTGACGGATGTCAGCAGTTCGAGTCTGCTTATCTCCGACATGTGAAATTATATTCAAACTTGACGATTTCGCAAGAACAATGACATGGAGTTAATTGACATTAACATTTTTTCTTCAACATTTCAAGCACACCGTGCGAATCACCCGATGCACTTGAGGGACTAATAGGATTACACTGGACAACTCCAGTCTCAGTGCCACTGGATAACCGAGTTGCAAGTATTGAACAGAACAAGTTCTTAAAGATAAATAATTTGTTAGAGCTGTTGTTCAGTAATTGATTAGAACTTAACCTTAGTTGTAAAAATGTAATCAAGGTTAGATTAGTGAGGTAAGCCTTAGTTATAGTCTGTACGAGATATATGAGAAAATACAAATGAATATGTCTCTCTCTTTCTCTACTTCATGAAAGTTATTAGCTAGGAAATAAATCTTGCTGTTATTCCTACTCAACCATTCAAAGTTTTTCATGCACGAATTTCAAAAAAAATTCTTTTTTCATATGTGAATCTTGACAAAAGTGAACGGCTGAGATCAGAATAACAGAGTCCAGTTATCCCTTTGGAATAACAGCAGATTTTTTTCCTATTAGCTATCATAGTATGATAGCGATAGCACCAGACATTGTCAATTCAACCATTAAATCAGTAGACTGAAACAAAAACGCCTCTTTTAGACCAAACCAAATAAAATCAATTTCTTGGTTGTTGAGTCTAAAGTTGAATTTGACATGACCACTTCTCAAATCACAGATTATGGTAGTTAACTTGTTATTGTCCCCAGAAATGGCCATAATATATTGAACCAGATTCAAGAAGAAGGTGCAATAGTGGAATTGGCCACAATCAGACAATAATTGTCTAATACCGGATAGAACCTTCAATGAACCGTCCAAATTCTCTGACAAAATATTATTATTCTTCTTCAAAATCTTTATTCTCAAACAAGTTGGGATAGGCTATAAATGAAATCCAACTGAAATCAGCAACACAATGACTTCCCAGGAGGTAACCCATTCTAGTACTACTTCTGCCCAATTCGTGAGGGTTTCATTTCTATAAATAAGTTGTTTATTTATTGTTGGCTCGCCAAGCTTATCTTGAACTCTCCTCCTTTGTTCTGACTTGAGATAGGTTGTGTAGAAATATTCAAAATAATAAATTAAAATAAAACTACAATTAAACAATATAAAAACCCACTCAAAAGCTGTTTCTGAGAAATTAGTCCCCATTAAATCCTCACCGTATGGGTAAAAAAAAAAAATCAATTTTGAAAAAAATTGTCAATTATTTTTCAAATACAATTTTTTTTTTCAAATAAGATTTTGTCCAAAGTGCTTTAGACAACATGTACTTAAAAACGGACCGAAACCATCTAGTCTGCGATAATATCTGTGCCAATGAGTTGAAAATTTTACAAGTTTAAATGATTCTGTGAAATGTTTGCACAAATTTTGATGTTAGTCGGACGATTTATATCTGACTTTGAGTATAGTTTTGTCCAAAAACTTTTAAACAAAATCTCATTATAATATATTTTTATATCACTCTACTTGTGTATGTCACTTAACATGTTGAATTAGTAGGGAAGAATTAAAAATGTTTGCTTCTCATTGACTTCTTTCAAGCACTTCTTTTCTAAGCACATACAAATAGTTCTGTTACATTATTTTTCACAAGTCTTTTTTTTTTTTTTTTAATGAAAACATTGAAAAGTCATCACCCATCAATCACTATTCTTATAGTATGTATTAACATTTTCAGACAATGACTGACTGATTTTTTTTAAACCGAATTGAGAGTAACCGAACCAAATGATCCGAATATTTCTCGGTTCGGTTCAAGAAAACTAACTGCCACACACTCTGCATTACCTCACCGTTTAAATTTGAATATCCAGACCGTCCGATCAGAATCTGAGCTAATCCGACCCAAGCATGCAATGCACGTTTCCTTCATGATTCTTGCTAGTATATCAAGAACGGACCGGATTCAACCGTTTGTGTGAGGTACGTTAGGTGTATATATTCCAAACGCCCTTTACATCTCTCTCTCTCTCTGACTCTCTCCATCACTTTCTCACTCTCTCGGCAGTGTCTGACGAACCTTTTTGAATCTCAAATTCCTCCCTCCCTGTAAGAGAATCCTCTATAGAACCTGATTTCTAGATTGAATCTTAGCTCAAGCTTTGCATTTATCCAGTTCTATGAACTACAGATCTATGATTTCGGGAGATGAAATCATCGTTTTCTCTATCTGAAGCCAGTCTTGCTCGATTGTATATGTAGCGGCGCTGTTGCGATGAATTACTGTAGATGTTTCTTTTTCTTTGTAGCCTTCGTGCTTTTCGCCATTGCCACAGAGGTGAGTGCGAAGTTTAGACTTTTACTGTTGTATATTGCCAAAATTTGCTTCTTTAAATTGTGTTTTTTGGGCTTTATCAAGTAATTCAGGATTCAATTCTTGATAGATTGGATTTATTAGGATATAATTTGAATGTGCATTAATTCAACTCAAGTTTTCAAATAAGCAAAATATAAAATTAACAGATACTATTCAAGAATTGAACAAAACGAATCAATTAGCCTATTTGGGATATGATTTGATATTGTGCAGTTCTGTTGATTTGAAGTGACATGATATGCGGCAAATTTATCATATCTGCATGGCTTTACCATTGTATAACTGGTTCATTGAGTTGCAAATGACCCCAAAATGTGGATTGTTTCCAGAAAATTGTATGACTCGTGGGTGTTATATGGAAAAAGCAAGAATTATTTTAGTGTTTTCAAAAGACCAGTGCTTTTTCTGAAAGAAGTGCCCGACTTTACCAATGGCTAATCATTATCAAATGTTGCAACATAATTGAGATAAATCTTTAAAAAAACAATATTAAAGAAAGAAACATTAATTGAATGCCTGTTGAAAACTGCAAATTTTATGTAAGTTTGCTAATACTGATTTGCCTGATAATATTATCGCACATCATCTCTTGTGCTAATTTTATGTAAGTTTGCTAATACTGCCCATTCTTTTGGTATAATTTTGTAATCCTCCCGTTAGAGTCTGTTCCAAATAATTTGTTTAGTTAGCATTGACTTTATAGGGTATCTTTGGTATTTCTTGCTTTTGGGGGTCACAAGTATTTGAAATGGTGAAGTTAAGATTTTTTTTTTCTTTTTACTACCAGATGCACTTTCTCCAAGATCTTATTCTGAATGTTGTTTTTATTTTTTTTTCATTTGTTGGTAATTGTCAGGCTACTTCGGATAGTAATAATACTACAAATGTAATACACATGTTTCCGCCTAATGTTGCCAATGCCGCAAAAGAAACGATCAGCAAACTAAATGATACCAAGAAAAGCAATGAGAGTGACAATATGACTGCTGCAAAAGAAACGGTTAGCGAATTAAATAGAACCAAAGAGAGTGGCAATATGACTGTAATGCCCCTGAGACAGGATGAGCCACTTAAGAAACTGAATGAATCAAAGACGGAACTAGGCGAAAATGGGGAATGGATCTCCTTTCCGGATCTAGAAGAATGTGATCCATCTAATAGATGTGTGGATGAGAAAAATATGTTCATTGCTTGTTTGAGAGTGCCTGGAACAGGTACATGATCTATGTGAGAAAATATTATAATAGTAATCCAGACCTGTAATATAGAAAAACATATGAAATAAACTGATTAACTGCATGACTTCTACAATCTCAATTGCATGTATCAAACTTACTACGGTGGATCCGTACCAGCTTTCATAAGTTTAATATATTACCAGTCATTATTGGTCAGAAGCTAATAATATTCGACAATCTAAAATACCTTATAAAGAATTAAATAGCAAGTTAGAATGCTGATATATGAGTTTTTCTTCCCTATTTAGAGAATTACATAGCACTTTATATGTAAATAACTCCTTTTGAACCTGCTCATGTTTTCCAGTATTAATAGTTACAAGTACAGATTCAGTATCACAGAAAAGGTTGACTATATATTAATACCGAGGTATGGTTTTGACATTTTGTATCAGATTCCCTTGCGCTTTCTCTTCTTATAGAGAATAACAGCACAGATTCGCTTGAGATAAAGATTTTTGCACCAACATTTGTAAATCTGGAGCAGTCACAGGTCCAGCTTAAGGCAAAGGAACACAAGAAGGTACTATACCCATTAGTTAGTTTTAACTTGAATTACTCAGACTACGATTTTGACAAATACTGGACCTGACCAGTACAGTAACCAACAGATATACAAAGCACTTAAAGAAATATTTGTTTGGAAGCAGCTTTTTATGTTTAGAATTAGATCTCAATTGAATTCAAAAGAAGTTTAGAAGGCTACAACAATTGCAAAAGGAATTACAAATTACGATTGCATAGGAACCTAACAGCCTAACAGGTACTATGAGTACAGAATCTTGATAATATCTAGGTCAATGAAAGGAATCGGGGTTAAAAGCAAAAGTTCTATAAATCTTGGTAGTATCTAATTGATGGAACGTTTGCTAATTGAAAAAAATGTACGAATACCTTTCATGTACCTGTCATGAATTCGGATCCGATAAGGTAACTCAAATTTTGAGTATGGATCAGGACCATCCAATCTGATCTGGCACGCATATTAAAGGGGCCCCGTACATTCCACTTCAGACTGGATTGGTCTCAATTATGATCTGATGGTCCGGATCCAAACTCAAAATTTGGGTTACTTTAGGGGATCAGGACCCACCTGTGACTGTCAATTATATCAAAATTTGTTACCGCTCTCTCTCTCTCTCATATATTATTTTACAAAACTCAGGTAAAGGTTTCACTAACCGACGGTGCAAACGACACCACAATTATTCTAATATCAAAAGAAAGCCACTGTAGACTCGACCTTCGCAACACTCTCCTTCTAGAAACTCCTAGAACCTCTTCTCTCTTTATTCACCTCCTCACACGCTTCACCGTAGTTTGCTTCCTACTTGTTGCTGTGTCCTTCCTAGTGCTTGCCTACTTATTTTTCAAATTCCGAAAAAACCATCCCGAAGTGGGGTTCCTATACCAGAAACCAGATTTGGAGCTGCCTGTGTCGACTGGTGGGAGGGAAATTTCTGAAAGACACCCTGAAAACTGGGATGGTTGGCATGATGAAGAGGCACCCTTGACCCCTTCTAAACCCTTATCTAAGCCATTGTCTAAAGGGCTTAATTCGAGAAAAATTAGCAAAGAGGGGTGGAAGTCGTGATGTGTCCATATGAATTTTTTTTCTTTTTTTTTTTGCAAATGCCACCCAGCATGTGTTCATTCTGTAAAATCAGTGAAAAATGCTGGGTGATAGTTGCAAAGGTGAGAAAGTATCAGTACTGTTGCAAATTTTGGTTTAACCTTTAGATTTTTTTTTTCTCTCTCATTGCGGGTGGGTAATTGAAATAGTGACTAGGACTTGGTAGATGCAAAGACATTTTACCAACAGAGTATTTCCTTGGATGGATTTTTAACCAGGCGTTTCTCTTACTGGGTCCGAATGCAATGTGAACTTGATTCATTGTAAGGCAAAAACAAAGTTCATTTACAGAATGTTAATAGCGCAAGGGAAGTGTAAAGATGTCTCCTGGTGTTCATTAAATGATCCAAGTATTATGTCTAAATATAGAATTGCTATAGTATGAGTTGAATTTCTTTTGTGCCTTCCCATTTTTGCCTTATTGATGAGATATTTCATTGTTTACTGGCGAGTTAATTCCTTATTTTTATATAAAATAGGTAAATTGATGTTGCTATAGCAAAAGGTGAAATTCAGTCTGTCTTTAGCAAAAATAGAAAATATTCAGTCAATTTGTCATCACTCTCTCTCTCTCTCTGTGTTCTGGATCATAAAATTTTAATTAATTTAATGTATTTTAAGAACTTGTTTTTGATTTAGTGGCAAAAATACATGACTCTCATATGAGAAGTCATGAGTTCGAAATCCACAAAGTGAGAAAATTTTCTATAATATACATAAGAGTTTGAAAGTGTGTTAGGTGGCTTTGACTTCCAACCCATAATTTCAAAAAAAAAAAATTAATGTATTTTAATACCTATCCGAATTTAATTTGAATTTATTTCAATATCAAGACTGTATGCAAAGAGGCCCTTGAAAATAATGAAGCACAGGTGCTTTTTGTTATTGAAAGCCCATTCGCACAATTTATTTTTCCGGTGTATGCTTACTCTAATATCACCACCGGGGAGAAAAGCATCAGGAGGGGGACCCATTTTAGAGGATACATAATTAGCATTGAGTGTTTCTACTAACTAATATTTTATTATTAAAGAAGCGCTTTCGAATCCTCTCTATATCACTCAAAAGAGAACGGAGTGGTCGGATGTCCATCGGACCTACTTTTATGTTCTGACCATCTGATTTATCTTAAGATTTGTATGCACGAAAATCAAAGCAGACACAAAATTTAAAACATTGTGCGCTAATCTAAAAGCATATTGAACTATGATTAATCCCAAAGTAGTTCCAATGCCCATCAGACCTACTCTCAAGTCCACTCAAAATATCATCCTTTTCTAAAAGTGCACATAAAACAATTTAGCAAGAGCTGGCAACTTAGGCCAATAAAAAAATGGATTGCCAACATTTGTGACTTGACCTACATCCTTTATTATTTGTCTATTTCTTTATAAAAAAAAAGGTGCAATTAAGTTAGGTGCTGAATAAGCAACGAATAACGAAGAAAGATTTTTTTTTAAAATAAAAATAAGGATCAGTGTTTTTTTTTATTTACTTACATAAAACAGAAGCCAAGAAAAATTCAGCTCCAGATGAACATAATAAATTAAAAGATCTCAAGTTCTGAATCCATGAAAATATCTAATAGATATTAATTCTTGACTTATCCTTCCAAAACTGCCATAAAATATCTGAAAAATTGAACATAAAATGAGTACTACCATGAAATACAAATAAGTACTTTGATACTACATTTCAATTAAATGAAAAGCCTAGAAGGTATTTTGTTCCATCTTTGAAGTCAAAAGAGGGATATATTAGCAGTTTTGAGCTTTGGAGATGGCACCAAAACCATCCAAAGCTTCTGACTTTAGAGTTCCAAACAAAGGAATCAGGGCCACACTATATGTGTATGTTTCTTTGGATTGAGAATAGCCTATTTTTGAAATTAGGCTATTCAGAATAACTTATTCGGTGGTTAAGTTAGAAGTGAATCTAACATTTTTTGTCTTATTAGAATAGACTATTCCTAAGAATTTTGAAATTTGACTATTATAATAAAACAAACAATAACTATTCTTGATTTAGTTATTCTTGTTTTACAAGTGTACCAGTGATTTGCAAAGTTGACAAATGCCAAAGTCAAAGAAAGACAACCAATTGCTACAAACATGGATGGCAGATATTATTATGCCCCACTGATACTGACAATATATGGAAATTATTCTTTCCAATAATAAATGTAATTCTAATGATCATGAAGAAAACAATGGAGGTATATCACAAAATCAAAATCCAGAGGATAAAAGAAAAGATAATACTATAGAAATACCACACGAAACTTATAGATCCTCAAAGAAAAACACAAAGTATTTCAAGGTCCCTCTAAAAATTACATGCCTTGTACCAGCAATAACTAGTGCACAAAAATTGATACAAAACAAACACAACCTAACTATTACAAGAATATTATACTCCTTGGTTAAATTCAAAAGGAAAACAATTAACTTGATCTACTCTCAAAAATAAAACTCAGAATAAAACCAGATATCTACTCAGAAAATAACAAAACTAAATCAAATACTAGTTTCTCGATAGAGATACTAGCAGATCTGCAGGATATTTTTTTTTCAAGAACTAGCGTCTTTTTCCATACATAAAAGTGAAACTGTATGATTATGCATACATTTACAAACATGGGACATGCCTCTGATAAAAATCCATCTGGTACTGATTTCTATAAAGAAAAATGAAAGATTGCATCTAGAATGCTATTCAAATTTATCAAAATCCACAATAAATTACAAAATGCAATTAAAAGAAAAAACTAAACAAAGAGGATCCTCTATGAGTAAGGCCAAAAACCATCTTTACCTGGCTTCTTTACAAATATATCGTTGTATTCTGGCCGAGATGTCAGATCCTTGAAAATGAGAAAGGCGACAATGAAAAAGAGCACAAAGAGTATCTCAAACTCTGCCAAGCGCACAAATGCAAACACCGAGTTCACTGCCTTGCTCAACCCTGACTCTCCATGAGCCCGGTTCACCGAACTACCTTGTGCACCTCTGTGTGGGTGCTGCATGTTCTCCATGGTGAGTTACTCGAGTCCAGAACGTGGACTGAATCTGCAGGATATTGATTGAAAGAATCACAAAAAAAAAAAAGATAATAAATAGAGAACATATATTATGAAGACCATCAGCAAATTTGATAGTATTTCAAGTTTTCAACACAAGGTCTCTGGAGCTCAATTTTAAATGTCAATTGCTTACATTGTAACACAGTCAACAGCTACTTTTCTTTTCCTATTTTGAGGTGGGAGGTGGCAGTGGGGGTTGTAAATAAGAAATTTATATCCTCTAAAGGTACCTCTATTGAAATGAGCACTATTCCCAGGTAAGTGTTATTCTCATGCATCCAAATATACCCACAAAGAGATAGAGAGAGAGAGATAACGTAGATGAGTATTTCTTCTGTTCTCTGACCAAGTACACAATAAAGAGTAAAGTTAGCATGTGCTATGCTCACCAAGAGAGCTTGATAAACATAACTCCAAAATTTATCGGAGTGGCTTCAAACATCCAAACCGTTGAAACCGATCTACTTTACGAATCATGCATGTACATACAAAATTTTGAAACTTTTGAATTTATTTGCTATAAAGTTGAGCAGTAAAAAAAATGAAATTTTATAAATTATTTTAATGCATTCATTTTCATCTGTTTTTACCGCTTGACTTTGTACTAAATGAATTCGAAAATTCAAGAGGAGCCAAGGTCCAGAACACAGGGATAAAGATTTTAACAGAGCAGTTTTGGCTTCATACAGCAAACCACTGGCATTCTTATCTGTCTCCAACAGAGAACAACTTTTTCAGATCTCCGTTCTTATCTTGGTTAGAGCATCATTGGGCCTTCATAAGCACAAGTAAAAATGTATTTTCACCGAGAAACAAAAAGAAAACCTCAGAAAAATTATTTAGACCAGGCTTGAACAACATTTTTTGAATTGAAACTTTAAAAGTGTTAAATTACACTCAAAGTGATAAATCAATCTCTAAATACTTATTTGAGAAATGAAAACCCCGCATCACATTTTAATACGAAAACTAAATTCAAACTTCACAAATCTTGATACGTGCAAAATTCAAACTTCATTCTATATTTGTGAGGCCGTAAAATGTGAAGTCAACTTTCAAAATAGCTTCATAAAAACTCTTAATAAAAAATGGCATCAGAGAGAATCTCATAGAAACAAAGTCATAATCCTTTCTTAAAATTCAAAAAAGGGGTGCAGATTTTATCTACATTTTCCTATTCACTTCAATTTCATTAAAAAAAATATCTAATATTGTTGTAAAAGGAAATTTAGCTATATTTTAAGAGGACCTATTACTAAACTTTACAAGACATGGAAAAAATATACTCTGTAAAAGGTAAAAAGGTATCATATTTTTCCTTGGCTCATTAGCAAAAACACAACCTTTTGGTAGCGTTTCAATAACTGCACCCCTTAAAATTACTCTATGCAAACAATAACTGCCATTTTGGTAGCGTTTCACTAACAAAGGAGAATCATAACAAAAATAGACATATGCAATACTGTAATTCTTTACAAACAAACAAATAATGCTGCAAAGCAATAGATACGAATCTTATAATTACACAAGTTTAAAAAACTGATCAGAAGACATCAGCGAACAATTTTATCAACAAGTGCAGAAACATCAAAAGACATAGACAAGTTTAAAATACTGCAATTCCAAGGAGATGTATGTTACTGAGGGGAAAACAACAAAAATAAATAAAATTTAGGCCTTCAGATTGTTCATGAATGTGTTTATACTTACGTTTCAACATGCCAAAGTCACTGGAGCCCAAATATATAATGTGCAAATCAATGAATTCGTATCCTCTGCATTAATAGATCTGGACCTTCCGATTGAGATCCGCACTAAGAGATAGGAGTAGGTCCGATGGGCATCGCACGTACTTTTAGGTACAATTAGCTTTAAGATCTGTACACACAGAAATTGAAACAGACCTGCAAGGATTTTAATGTAGTTCGCACGAATCTTAATGCAGATCGAATGGTCATTACACCCATCGAACCAAAGTAGGTCTAATGGGCATCGGAACTACTCTGAATTCCCGCACTAATGTTAAACAGCCCCGTGCGTCATATGCGTGGGTTCGATTGGCTCCGATCCTGATCAGACGGCCGAGATGCATTAAAGTAAAAGATTCTCTTTTGAGTTAATGCAGAAGATGCGGACTCCAAATCAACCATGTCAGAAAAAATCAAGGGGGGATATAAATCCAGAGTGGTGACCAAATTCGCATCCTCTGAGATATCTCAAACTCTTGAGTGTTTTTTCTTTGGAAAATCTCAACCGTTCAAATATGTTCTGCACGAATCTTAAAATACAACAATACTGGCCCCCTGCGCTATTCTGAATAGGCACCGTACACGTCGGTCACGCAAAAGTTGAGATATCTCAGAGGATACGCACTTGTGGTGACCCCATGCCTGACTACAAATTTCAGAAATGTCAAGCTAACTTTGAATTTGTCAGACCGTCCGATCAGAATCTAGGCCAATGCCTGCCATGCAGTGGTCTCATTTAAGATTCGTGCTAACAAACAGACACTGGATTCAAACTCAACATTTGAGGTGTCTTGGGCAATATGAATTCTGAGGGGAGGGGGGATCCATATCTCTGCATTAAATCACCGTTTGAGTTTAAATCCTATAAATTTACTTTCCAATTTTCAGATTTTTCATGATCCACCCTGTAATGTAGCAATTACAAATCATTCTCTCTCTTCTCCTTCTATCAATTCATCTATCCATCCATCGAACAACAATATATATCGGGCTACAACAGTGACATTGAATTTGAGATATTCTTTTACCACATCTTTTCATCATTAGGCCAGTATTTAGAATAAAAGAATAACAAACATTTAGTAAATGCCAAGATGCAGTGCAGCATCAAGTCATCTACCCAACAAGGTAACAACAGTGCAAAAATAAAAGCAAGAATAGGGAGCATTTGAAGATCAACGAAGAACTATTATTATGCCTCAATGGCAGCAATAACATAGAAAAATCATCACGGTGCAATCTGATAAATTCGTGCATTTTGGCATCCTAAGAGTCAAATTTAGCGAACAAGAAATGGAAAGTAATCAAGCAAAACAAAGAAATCCATGGGAAAGTTTCCAGCAACAAAAAATCAGTAGGTAATAAAACATTAAGTATAAAATGCATTGTGAAGACCTCAGTAAGTATCATAACTTGTTTTTCAACACATTGTTCTCTGGGGCCCATATTAAAATGTACATGTCTGCTCTCCGAGTGAGAGGTCGTAGGTTCAAAACCCGGATGGGAGATCTCTTGTGGATATTAAAACAGTTGGGTGCAATGACCTCCAACTTTACTCAAAAAAAAATGTACATGTCTCGCTTCCATAACGAGGAACAAGACATTTGAACTACACATGCAACAAGCAGCAGGAAATGTTTATGTTACCTCAGAGAGACTCAGCTTCTACAGCCTTATGGCAGCAGATTTGAGCTCTGACTTGTGTTGTTTCTCTCTAGTCACCACACGCGCGCGCACATGCACACAGACGGTGGCGGAGGAGAAGAGAAGAAGAGGATTTAACATGCCAATAAAAACCTTAACCCTAAACCCTAAACCCAAAATTCATGTGCATTCTTATCGAACTTTAACAGAGAACATCATTTTCAAATCTCCATTCTTATACTTACTAAACATCATTAGGTCTTCATCACAATAAATACAATGCATTTTAAACAAAAACATAAATTGAAAAAAACATGCAATAAACAACAGATTAAATAATTCACTACGTACTGGATGCTGTATCAGCAAGAAAAATTGAAAATTTTATCATGGGAAGATCAAACATCAAATTCAAAAGCAGCTGCGGAAATTGATTGAAGAAAACAGATAAAGCATCAGAGAGATTCCCAAATATACCAAGTCTTCAACCCTTTTTGCAAATTCAAAAAGGAATACAAATTTCTCTGTCTACAATCTCGTCATCACTAGCATGACCTCGTCAAAAATGATTCCTTGAATATATTATGGTATGAAATTAAACCAGTATTCACAAACTAAAAAGCTTCAATTTTTTAAAGAGCACAAAATAAACAATAGATCAAAAAGCGCACTATTAGGCGATGGTGTCCAAGAAATCGAACACAAGGGATGTAGATTTCATTTTCATTAAGGAAAGAAAGAGATCCAATACCTGAGAGAGCTGCGATGAGAGAGCACCTTTGGTTAGGGTTTCTCTGCGCAAGCGCATGCGATCTGCGGAGATGCTCAAAGAAATGGAGAGAGAGGCTCAAGTAGTTTTGGGCCTCACGGCCTGTCTAAGCCTAACCACCACGGCCCTTAAATCTGTGAGAAGCATTTATTTTATAAAAGAAAAGCCTTGAATCAATTAGATGCTCTTTGCATCTTTATTAGTAATTTTATTTTAATTTTAAATTTTTAGGTGGTAACTTTATTTGTAATGTCATATACGCTAATTTTATAATTATACAGATTATTTTTAAAATTACTTTCAAATTATTGTGTTGACAAAAATTATATTTTTTTTTCTCCGCTTATCCATCTTCAAAAATAATTTTTAGAATGTATGAGAATATTTTTTTTCAATTTCTAAACGATAAAACAAATCAAAATTAATTGTATGAGTACAATAAAAATACAAAATTGATTTCAACTTTATACAACTCTAAATTATATCAATTTTGAAGTTGATTAATTTCAAACTCAGTTCGAATCCGACCCAAACCTACAACATTGAATGAGGTTTGAATCTATCTTTGATTCTTTATATAAAAATATTATCTCTAGTAACTTAATTTTGTATATAATATCGTGAAATTATAAATCTTCCAATTAAAGAGACGATTCTGTAAAATTTATTGCGACATGGTCACATGGCAATTCTTCTGGATTGAACTCTAAATGGAATGGTTAGTTAGACATTAGGACAAAACTAAATTCTGTTATTCAGTTAGTAATAGAGTGCACACTGCACAGTATGAATTCGCATCCTCTGAGATACCTCAAACTTTGCGTGACTTTATGGAATATCTTTATCGTTCAAATATGTTCTACACGAATCTCAAAGCTCAAATAAAACTGGTCCCCTACGCTTCCCCGAATAGGCACCGGACACGTCGGTCAAGCAAAAATTGAGATATCTCAGAGTATACGGACTCCCACAGTATAGCACGGCAGTGATAAGAGATAGGAGTAGGTCCGATGGGCATCGGACCTACTTTAAGGTCCAATTAGATCAAACACCGCATGATTAGCATTAAGATATTTGCCCACGGAAATTGAAACGATCTGCACGGATTTTAATAAGCTTACACGATCTTGATGAAGATCGGATGGTCATTACACCATCGAACCAAAGTAGGTCCGTTGGGCATCGGACCTACTCTGAATTCGTGATATGCAGTCTCTTGTATAACAGAGAAGAAAGATTAATCAAGAAATCAAACTCATTCTTTCATAAGTAAATCTCTACAGCGGTGTTCGCTAGGTTGCCATGAAAGGAATGAAGTGGAGAAGGACTCCAAACGAAGGAGGAGAGCCTTCTTATGCTCCATCTGAAAGAGAAATCGCGGGAGGAGAGATTTCTGATATTCCTTCTCAAAATGAGAATGGAGGAGGTAAAGAGATTCAAGTCACGATCGATCCTGACTTACTGGACTGCTCCATTTGCTTCAAACCCTTGTGCTCTCCAGTTAATCAGGTAAATTTAGTTTCAAGGTCTCGTTTTCGTTTATCTCTCAGAAATTACCGATCATTTACTGGTACGATCCCAATCAGCTACCTGGAATAGTTTCACATTGGAGATCAACTACCTGATTTATAATCGTTGTGCAACTCTTAGGAGTTAGCAAGCTCCTTTTTATGCAATACCCGGATAGAGTAACTCAAGAATTAGGTAGAATAGTCAAGAGATAAAGTTAGGTTTTGTGATTGTGATGTCGGGTTGTAGTGATCACACTACACCAAATTTTGGATGTACATACAAGTATACAACAGTCAGTTTCAGCAATGAAACAGGGCGCACAGCCTTATTTAAAAAATAATATTATGAATGTCAGAATTCAGTTGTCTTTATGCATTGTTGTGTGCTCTTTTTTATTAATGAAATACATATAGGTTTGCAATTAAAAAAAAGAAATTTGGTGTGTTCTGGATTCTGAGTTTGTTTGAACTTGTTAGAGTAATTCAACAATTAGGTATAATAGTCAAGAGATGAATGTCAAAAGAAAGTTGTTTTTTATCAGCATTGTACTGTGCTCTTTTTTTTATTAATGAAATACATACAGGTTTGCAATAAAAAAAAATTGGTGTGTACTGTATTCTGAGTTTGTTTGAACTTGTTAGAAAGTAATAAAGTCGGTAAAAGATGACAAATATTTCTATTTGTTTCTTCTTTTTCAGTTTGGATGTGATTTGCAATTATTATCTCAAAAGAATGATGAGTCTTCAGTCTCCTTTTTTCCTTCATCTCCAACAGTTGATGATAGCCTAAAGCATTTTTTGTTTTAACCTCATATTGCCAAAGTAAAAACTAAACAAATTCACTTTTGACAGTGTGAGCATGGTCATGTGGCGTGTCACTCCTGCTGGTCTAAACTACACCTAAAGTGCCACATCTGCAGGGCTCCGGTAGTGTCCCGCAGCATCGCACTCGAGAAGATTTTGGAGTCTGTGCATGTCCCTTGCACCTATGCCCATTTAGGTTGCCGCAAGTATGTTTCTTACTCACATAGGCAAGTGCACACTGATACGTGCGAGTTCGGCCTGTCTTTATGCCCAATTCCAGGCTGTGCTCACATGGCTTCTTCAGGTGCACATTTTTGCTGATCGACGCCTTTTTTATTCTGGTATTAGTACAACTAGTACACTAACACATAAGAAAAACAATGACCATAAGCACAAAAATGCATGGAGTAATATTGTGGAATGGCCGTGTACCAGGTATTGGTTGGTACAGTTAATTAGTAAAATCATTAGTCTTATGTGAGCCTTGATAGGCAAATCCTTGATTTCTCAATTTTTCTGATGGGAAGTTCGTTTGCAAAATCAAACCTTATTTTTGTTCTTTTTATTTGTTTTTGCTCAATTTCGTAGGAGAATGGTGGGAACATTTTCTGGAAGACCACCTGAACCCCAGCAGTTACTACAGTTATGGTCAATCCATCAGTATACTATTAAAAGAAGAGGATCTTTATTATACCCTTTTTGGACCGGGTGACGATCTGTTTTTCCTTGTGAAGGAATCCATTCCCAGTGTTGCAATTGCTCTCTCGTTATATTACATTGATCTGCCCCATCAGGACCGAAATGTTTTCCCATATGAACTTAAGGTGGTTACTTGGAAGAATTGTATTGCAAGGTCGGTGCAATTAAACTCGCAAGCCATTTCTATCAAGGACTGGAAGAGAGGCGAAGTGTGTGGTGCTTACCTTTTGGTGCCATTAGGGTTTACAGAGCAAAATATTGAGGTACATGTATGTTTGTAATCTCCTTGTTCTGGAATTCTGTGAAATCAGTGAGGGTGATACTAGTAAAGTTGTAAATTTTGGTTTAATTTTTAGTTGCTTTTGCTTTGCGGGTGGGTAATTGAAATAGTGACTTGATAGATGCACAGATATAATTCCATCAAAGTAATTTTTTGAATGATCCAAGTATCATGTCTAAATATAGAGGCGCTATAGTATGAGTTGAATTTCTTTTGTGCCTTCACACTTTTGCCTTATTGATGAGACATTTCATTGTTTACTAAAACAGGTCATTTGTCTACAAAATTTGGAGAGTTAATTCCTTATTTTTGAGTTTGTTTTCCCAAAATAAGTAAATAGATGTTGCTATAGGAGAAGGTAAAATTCACTCTGTCTTTAAAAAATAAAAATAAAATTAAAAAATTCACATGTGATGTTGAGTGAATAAGCATTGTCTCTTTTGTCACCATTTATGTGCTCTGTTTCTTTTTTCCTTCACAAAATGCTTGTCAAGTAATGATAATGAATCTCTATTATGTGAGCTTGAAATGTTTTAATTTTGTTTGGGTTCTCTGTTTCGGTCAAGAAAGGAGCTCCTATGATTATGTTTCATTAAAATGAACAAGAATGATATGTTACATGCTTTACATGGGGAGGAAAAACAGAGAGCCAAATTGAACAGGTGTTTTTTTTTTTTGGATGATCCACTGATTTCATTTGATCTTATTTGAAATCGCAATGTGTTTAAGGAGCTCAAGTACCAAACCACTGGTACCACTTCAGAAAAGAGCCAAGGGAAACTATTTCAGATCCCAGGCTTTTTATGATTTCAACAGAATGGTACCTGAAACATAATTTATTATGTTCTAACCATACTAACCAAAGAACAGCCCCTCTGACAAGTGACCAATTTAACCAACAATTGATTTTTCTAAGGGTATACAAGCATCTGAGACCCAAAGATCTTCTTAGATTTAGATCTAATATGAAATCCATTAAATTTAACAATCTAAATTCATAGTTGAGTAATGTAAGGGCAAGTGACAAATTAAAATGTGGTGCAGCTGGTGCGTCACCTCTGAAATTTGTCTCTATAATGCCAAATTAAACGTCAGTGAAGGTTATACTTCAGAGAAAACGACAGAAACAAGTGAAACAGGTACTAAAAGCCTCTAGATGGAGAAAGCATAAGCTGCTTGAGACAGCAACATTTGATTTCAATTCTGTACCAGATCTTGAAACATCCAGTTGAACTGCACATGCAGTATTGTACTCAGCAAAGATGTAAAAGAAGGAGAGAAGAAACTGTGCAGCCTGTGGGAACCGACTCTGCTCCTTTTCTCAAGAAAAGGAGGACCTTTTCTTTCATTCGGATTGTTCAAAATCCATCGCACGGTCTCAATTATTTTCTATTTTGAAATCAATTTAATCTACTAAAATGATTCAGATTTAATTGAAGCCGTACGATGAATTTTGAACGATCCAGATAGAAGAAAAGGAGAGTGCTCCTTTTCTTGAGAAAAGGAGCAGATTTTGATCGGCAGCCTGTGGAGGTACATTGTTGTTTAGTCTAGAAAGAGGGAGAGCAGGTACAGGGGTCTGATACCAGTCCAATTTGATCTTTAGAAAGGGCTACCAACTTGCTATGGTACTGTCTATATAACTTCGTTCCATATTATGGAGCATATTTCTATTTCAAAGTTCAAACAGTCGATTCATTCCACTCAAGACGATCTTTATATGAAAATGTGTTTAGATGTCAAATTTTATATTTTTTAGAATATTTTTACTATTTTTTAGATATCTATAAAATCACTTAATCTAAAGATTTTAGACTATTCGAAAGTAATAATTTTTTATCTATCTAAAAAAATAGTAAAAAAATCTAAAAAATATAAAATTTGGTCTCCATATACATTTGTCAGGTACATTTTCACATATACATCATGATGAACGGTTCGGATCAACTATTTAAATTTTGAAAATTAAAATATGAATCTGTAGTAGGGTGCAAAGTATGCTATGCATAGTACTGTAGCGGCATACCCTCGCTCTTTTTTTTAGGAGATTAAATGATAGTCATAATTTACTAGATTTCCTATATTTTTTTCACCCAGAGAGCAATTCTTTAAGGGTCTGTTTGGCTGCCAGCCCACGTGTTATTATTCACGTGGTAAAAAAAATTCAGTTTTTTTACCACGTGAACAATAACACGCTGTTACTGTTCATCCGTTCCTATGCCCATTCATATTCCCGGGCTGCAGCAAACAGGCCCTAACAACTAAACTAGACGAACGTAGAACAAAAAAATACCGTGAGTCTATATTCTTGAGCAGTATAGTTTTGTACCAGTATGAGAATTATCAAAGTTATGGAAACAATTTTTAAAAATGCAAATTGACAGTGCTCAAGTGTGCTGAAACATAACGTTAATTAGTTAATTAATTAATTAATTAGAAAACCCAAAAAGTTTTTTCCAAATATATATAATAATTTTATTGGATAAATATATATCTTCAAATAAAATCCTATGTCGATGTCGTGTATCATTCCAGAAGCCTTAATTCTGGTTATTTTTGTTAGCATAGTTATAGCCTATTAATGATATCTTAATATGTACTACTATGCATAATCATAATTGCTCATTAATTCTATGACCAATTGTGATTACATCTTGTCTTAGACTAGCCGTGTGTAATTATATCATTGTCCCATTTGTAACCTATATATGCACAGGTGTTCCATAACAACTTGTCCTATTAATTCTCTGTGTGTTATTCATTTGATTATATTTAGATGTAGTTATTGTGTTTGACTAGCTCTCGCTCCATTTGCCTATCAATTAATGAAGTTAAATAAGGAGGCTATTCGAGAATAGGGGTTATTCGGAATAGTAATGTGCATTCAAACAACATTTTTGCTATTTGGAATAGTTAGAATAGCCGCTATTCTCTATTTCTTGTAAATATTGGAATAACTACTATTTTGAAAGTGTGAAAAGAGAAAAATATGTTTTTTTTTTCTCGAATTACCACCAACACAGTCTCAAAATAATAAAATTGACATTTCTATTTTCTCCACTTCGTAACAATTCATTTGAGACCTCATTTGCCTATCTTTTCATTGTTAACACTATTATCGGTTACAACTATTAACTATTCCAAATGTACAATTCAAACAATATTTTTACTAATCCGAATAACACTATATTTACACTAATCTAAAAATCACTAATTTTTCCCTATTCTCATTTACTATTCTCAAATTTTACTATTCTAACTATTCTAGTTCTCATCCGAACGTACCCTAATACAGTGTTACTTGTATAACCTATATATTTTGTACTGTACGTACGTGACCATTCAAGTAAGACCAGTATACATCCCAATTGATAAAAATGCTCCATATAATTGATCAAAATATATCTCAATTTCATTCCTAAATACAGCTTGAATACAATGTGCTGGATATTAAAAGGAGTTGTTGTCAGTTATTTCTACGGTCGAGTTCTAACAAGTACCGATTTCGAAATATTTTAATGGTGATTCTCAAAATCATCTACATATGAGATGGAATATGCTTAAGATACACGCTATTTATATCTTAAAATTTTAATTAATTTAATACATTTATTTTATTTTATTTTATTTTATTTTATTTTAATACTATCTAAATTTAATTTGAATTTATTTCAACATCAAGATCATATGCAAAGAGACCCTTGGATATAATGAAGCATTGTCAGGAGCATTTTTTTTTTATAGGAGGGATTTTGGTCCAAGGATTTTAAGCAATGTCTTATTCAAAGTTGTATCTAGATTGTCTGATCTCCATTGAAATTAGTACAAACAGTTCAGATCTGCAAGATTGTTGAAATTTATTAATACCTAAATCCGTTCATACGAATCACAATGCAGATCTGACATTTAAAACTAACTTTGAATAAAAATTTGTTCAAAGCTAAGTCTAAACGTCTGATCTCCATTGAAATTCGTATAGACGGTTTAGATCTACAGGACTTTAAATTTATTAATATCTAAATCCGTTCATACGAATCACAATGCAAATCAGACGGTTTAAAACCAACTTTGAATAAAAATTTGTCCAAATTTTTTGAATAAAATCCAATTCATTTTGTTATGGTGTAGCTATTAACTCTAATATCACCGACAGTGAGAATTGAGAAAAGCATCAGGAAAAGGGACCCAATTTAGATTGTACATAATTAGCATGATTAGCATGATGTATCTGTGCTAACTTATTAAACATTTAAACTAAAGTAGCCCTTTCAAATCCTCTCTATATCACTAAAAATATCATCCATTCTAAAAGTGCACAAAAAACAAAACTAGAGACAAGTGTTGAGCTGGCAACTTAGGCCAAATAAAATAGTGGATATTTGCCAACACTTGGCCTACATCCTTTATTAATTGTTTATTTTTATTTTTTCAAGTACAGTTAAGTTAGGTGCTGAATAAGCAAGGAATGAAGAAGCAAAGATTTTTTTTAGATAGAATAAGATTCAGTGCTCTTATTTTTTTTTTTATTAAAATAAAACAAGAGTCAAGAAAAATTAAGCTCTAGATGAACATAATATATTAAAGAATCTCAAGTTCTGAAGCCATGAAAATATCTAATAGATATTCTTTTTTTAAAAAAGAAGTACAGTTAAGTTAGTGCTGAAGCAAAGAATTTTTTTAGATAGAATAAGCATCAGTGCTCATATTTTTTTTATTTATTAAAATAAAACAAGAGCCAAGAAAAATTAAGGTCCAGATGAACATAAGCTATGAAAATATCTAAAAGATATCAATTCTTGACTTAACCTTTCCAAAAGTGCCATAAAATATCTTGTATAAAAAAACTTTGAGGTGGTACCTTTATACCTTTGTACCTTTATACCTTTGTACCTTTATACTTTTATGACCATTAAATTCTGAGACCATGTCTCATAGGAAAATTTAACATAAAATGAATATTGCCATCAAATTACAAATTAATACTCTGATATTTTGATTAAAATAAAAAGCCTAGAAGGCAGGTTCAAAGTTAGTTGAGAGCAGTTTTCGTTTTTTTTTTTTTTTTTTTTGCGTTACTTAAAAAGAAATAAGTTTTTGATTATAATACTTGTATTCTATTATAAGTGGATTATTCATAATTTCATATGACTTGATTATTTGATAATTATTCTAATTTGTATTCATAAACTATCCGCTCTGTACTCGTATTCATTTACAGTGAATTTGATTTTATATGTTGACATCCGTTTACTATCAGTATCCGTATGTGTATCCGTTCAACGAAATATGAATATCAGCATTATTTGTTCCGAATTCGCTCTGTTTACAGAATTTTTTTATAAACCAAAATTAAAAAATAAAATTCTAGAAAACCAACATGATTATATTTTTTATAAAAATCATAAGAACTAAAAAGTCATTTCGGTCCGTTATTCTTTTCGAAACCGAAATGGCATTTTGATCCGATGTGGTTTTACAGTTTTTCACACCAGCAGCTACAGAATATTACACCGGGCTGAAATGTCATTTCGGTTCCGAAATAAAATAAAAAAGTTACCGAAATGACATTTCAACTTTTATAATTTAAAAAAAAAAATCATCATATTAGTTTTGTAAAATTATTATTTTTAATTATGATTTTTTTTTTAAAATTCCAGTTTACTCCCGTACAGTACTTATCCACCTCCACCAAAATTAGCATAAAATATAAAATATCTGGTGTAAACTTTTGAGGTGGCACCCTACAACCATTAAATTCGGAAACCACGTCTCCCGGGAAAATTGAACACGCCACGAAACTAGTACTAATAGAAAGCACCATAGGTTTCACAAGGCTCGAGGATTCAAGCACCATTCAATTTCAAATATGCAATTAAAATTACTTTTTTGAGTGAACAAATAAAATAATTGATGACTTGGCATATGTATGCGTTAGGTTTCTCCCAATTTCTTATTTTTTTTGGTCAGATATTTGTATTTTTTTTCAGGGTGAAAAAGGTACGGATAATATCCGATTCGTGTTTGAAAACTTAGATGTGGATATCCGATATTCGAATATCTGTATGAAAAAGTATACTAATATGGTTTTACGTTTTAATTATCTGTATCCAAATAGTAATATATGACATATATTTTTATATATATTATGAAAAATTATGTTATTCACCACTATAATTATATAAATATTATAAACTTTAATATTTTTATATTATTTTAACAAATATTCCATCGATATCTTATATCTGTTCCGTATCTGTATCAGAGAAATGAAAAAAAAAATATGATATGATTTTACCACTATCTGCTCCGCACCTACTTCGCTTTCACCTCTAATTTTTTTACTATGTTAGAGTTTTCTTTCAAAAATAGAAAAAAAAATAGTATTTTTTTTCTCAAAATAGTAAATTTTCAATGTAAATCATGTTAAACAGCTTTGATTAATCATTCAAATATAAAAAAATATATATATATAAAATTAGAGATCGAATCTTCATCTTTAAAATAAAGATTCGTACATAGTCAACTTATTTCCGACAAATTATAAATACTAAGTCTAATAATTTTTCGGTGTTGGTTATAATCATCTTTGTTGCAAGATTCGATGTGTTTAATAGGTCTTTTAAAGTAGTGTAAAATTCATTAATTAAATCTTTGATTTAATCTAATGTAAATTGGGATCTAAAATGGACATCTGAGAGAATTGAACATTGATCTCGGTGCTTAATTTTCTATGTAAAAACTAAAAAGACATAAAAGAATAGGAAAAATCAGAAAGAAAGGGAGAGTTCTGGGGGTGAAAACGGATACGGATACAGAGCGGATATCAGACTAATATGGATACGGTCCAGGTTAGATCGGATATTTATTAAAATATATCAAAGTTCATAATATTTATCTAATTATAATGGTTAATAATATAAATTTTTCATAATATATAATAAAATATATGATATATATCTACTATTCGGATATGGATAATTGAAATATAAAACCATATTAGTATTCTTATCCGCACGGATATTCAGATATTTGATATCCACGTCTCTATTTTCGAATACAAATAGAATACAGATCGGATATTATCCATACTGTTTTCACCCCTACCTGCACGCATACATAAAACAAATATGTGTAAAATTCATTAATTAAATCTTGGATTTAATCTAATGTAAATTGGGATCTAAGATGTACATCTTATACTATCAATAAAATTGGAGAGAACTTGAACTTTGATCTCTGTGCTTAATTTTCTATGTAAAAAGACAAAAATATATATATATATTGTTTCATGATTAAGTTATATGAAAATATCTATTTCATATACGTACCTTTTCTGACCTACACGCATACATAAAACAAATACCAGTTCATGTATGACTCAAACTAAAAAATTAATGATCCTATTTGCTATTGGTGTTACTTATATTATGTTGCACAAGTATCAAAACAAATAAAAAATTTCCAATGAATCATGCCACGTCCCATAAAATTGACAAATTAAAAATGAAAGTATCAAAGAAAAAGTCACCATTTGAAAGCAAAATCACGCTGCTGAGTTCAAATCAATGTTTGTTGTGAAAAAATAAAAATGGGTATCTTTATCAGCAAGCCATTTATGGGACCCCAGTTAAAAGTGCTAACACGTCGCCAACCTAATAATAGAAAGCAAGTGAATAAGACAAAAAAAATTAAAATTAGAAACAGACAAACAGTTCAGAATTTTTTTTTTTTTTTATGAAACTGACAGTAGTAATTTTGTGTGTTCAGAATTAGGATTGTTCATGAGCCGAGTTAAATTTATATTTACTGCATTACTTCAAAGTCCAATAATACTGCCTCTATTTTTCCCGAATCTCAAACTGGCTGAGATTTAATCTCAAACCTAGAGGTGCAAACGGATCGGATACGGATCGGATAGTAGTAAAACCATATTTGTATCTATTTTTATTTTTCGGATACTGATACGGATCGGATATTAGACGGATACGGATCGAATATCGGATATATACATAAATGTTTTCATAATATATTAAACTATATGATATATCTACTATTCGGATACGGATAATTAAAATTCAAAACCGTATCCGTATCCGTATTCGCACGGATATTCGGATATCGGATATCCGTATCAAATTTTCAGATATGGATCCGGATATGATCGGATATTATCCAATCCCTTTGCACCCCTACTCAAATCGTAAAGTGAGGCTCATCATCTGCAGTAATAGAGAGGATACGAATCCAGCCGAGTTGAGTTCGAATTGAGGGCAACTTGGATTCAATTCATGAATACATGAGTCGAGTTGAGTTCGAGTTAATTTAGTTTTGAGTCAGAAATTCCAAATTGGATTCAACTTACGAATAACTCAAGTCAAAATTTATGTTATTCACTATCATAAAAAGCAGATATCCGTATCCGTTAATACCGATTCATATTCGTATCCGTTTAATACTTATTCATATCCATATCTGTCTAATATCCAATTCGTATCCGTATTCAAAAATAAAAACAGATACATATATGAGTTTTACCACTAGTTCTACTTGCTTTGAATTGATCTGCAATAGAAGCTCTAGAATATCGTTAGATAAAGCTAAGGTTAGTCAAAATGGAGCAAAAGAAGTAATTCTATGATTTTGTAATTTGTATGGTGCCTTATTTTTGTTGACATGAATATCAACAAATCATCACAAGTTTTGACACATCTGGATTCATCAATAACCGTGCTGCACGGTGCAGCACAGCGGAGAATATGAAGTCTAAACTCATATGGCACGTAATTCAAGCATAAATGCATAATTAAAGCAAAACCCTATTAATTTAGGATGATGAGGAGGAATAATTAAGCACTAAAAAGGTTAGCTAGGTGAACAAAGGGACCAAATTAAAAATCTTACAAAATGATAACTTTTCTATTTATTAAAATTAAAAGTACGTACGGTTTGCTTCGATATTCTATCTGAAATTTATAATTTAAAGAATTAATTTCTCAATCTTTGTACTTGAAAAATAGACAAAGCGACCTCCGAACGTAAAGAAATAGAAAAATTGGAACGCTTATCTAAAATCATATCATAAGAGATAAGCTCAAAAGAAATGCTAATCTGTTTTTTTTTTTTTTTTGATAGAGTAGAATTCCACCTGTTTCATTATAATGAAACATAGTCTATATAAAATATTGCATAGCACCAAATATCCAATTATACCAAGCTAGTTGTAACAACCTCCAATTAGCACTAAAATCAACCAAGCAAAGTAACATAAGAAAATGAGAAAATTGTGAAAATGCCACTCCAAAACCTTCAAATTGTGAAAATGTCACTTCAAACTTTGAAATTGTCGAAATACCACTCCAAACTTCATTAATTTGTAAAAATGTCACTCCAAATAATTAATGACTAAAATACCCTTCTTTCTCCTGCCTTCTCTTCTTCTCCTGTTCTGAATGGCGGCTGAGCGCGGCAGAGGGGGGGTCGTAGAGGAGGGTTTGATGGTGCTGGTGCTTGTCAGAGGAGGAGGGGTTGCGAAGAATGCGAAGACGGGCGAGGGGAATCATGCCCGGAAACTGTTTCTTGCGCCTCTTGCGACGGGTGAGGGTCGGGTCGGCAGAGGGTGCGGGAGGAGGCAGTGGAGGGGCGGAGGCGGAGATGGACGGGCGAGGGTATTTTAGTCATTAATTATTTAGAGTGGTATTTTTACAAATTAATGAAGTTTTTAGTGGCATTTTGACAATTTCAAAGTTTGGAGTGGCATTTTCACAATTTGAAGGTTTTGGAGTGGCATTTTCACAATTTTCCCTAAGAAAATCCACAAAATAGAGGAGTATATAAAAAAATCCACTAATGTCAATCACTAATATCAATAATACTAGTAGAAGAAGAGGAACTGGTATCTACCAAAGACCAATCAATAGCATCAGAAAAATCTAGATCATCCGACCCGTCGAACCCAAGAGTAGGGTCCACGTCGGAATCCAAGCTGACTTGTGAATCCGTGTCGGAGAGAACTACCAAGGAGCCTATCTGAGTTAAAGGAGAAACATCAAAAGACAAAATTAATGATAATTTAAAATATGAATCATCTAAACGAGCCTTACACCAATAAGAAGTCAAAGCAATTATAGAAGATGCTACTGAACTAATAGATGGTATTGGTATATTTTGAAAACAAATTTTATTTCTGGTCAACCATACAATCCATAAAGTAGCGGCCCTAATCAACTCAATCAATAATGAATCCTTAAGAGGAATCCAATAATCAAAATGCCAAAGATCAGTTTTACTCCAGAACAGTTGTTATAATGGAACCGAATTACTTGATTCTCTGTGAATAGAAAATTCTTGTTCCTAAAGTCACTGCCGGATGAGTCCTGATTGAATTTTAACATTTTAATATTTAATATAGTTTTGTCTCGGGTCCACTTCAGATCCACACGGCAGTAATTTTAGAGACAAGAATTTTCTGCTCAAGGCAGGAGATTTGGTTCCCGTAATAATCGCCATATGGATTTTAAGTTTTTAACCACCTGATAACTACGGTAAGAATCTCTTTAATCTGCATGCAAAGGACTAGAAAAGAAAAGAAAGATATATGGCGATGATACATTTGTTTTTCACGGACCGCTAGTTATCATTTTGTCAGTGATCTTATCGTAAATTTCCAAATTCCTATGTGCATGCATCTGCTGTTATATGTTCTCCAACTATGCTAACTAGTTAAATTGTTATTGTGGCCGCTTATATTCTGTTGGCTGTTGCACTGCACGGTGCAATGCAGCGTGCTAGGTATATACTATGATTTTGTATGGAGCCTTTTTTTTATATATATATGAATCTGAACATATCATCACAAGTTTTGACAAAAGTAAATCCATCAATTTCCGTGCTGCACGGTGAGTGGAGAATCTGAAGTCTGAACTTCTATGACTGTGGAGGCAGATATTTTGTTGATATATTTTGTGGAGGCAGATATTTTGTTGAACTAATGGGATCCGACTCTGCTGCTTGTTAAATAGAAGAGCAGGATTATGCTTGTTTAAATCTAACCGTTGAATTTTTTTAATGCATGAATATTAACACAAGTATGTTACTGCTCTCCTATTTGGCGAGCAGTGGAGTCGGTTCTGTGATTGTGGAGGCAGATATATTATTATGAAAAGCAGCTCCATGAATCGGTGAAGGCAGATATTTTGTTGCCCCATCTATTTACTACGTGAATAGTAAAGATAGAGTTGTTTTTCATAAAAAACAAATTCAGTATGCTTAATGTTTTGTTAAAAATATTTAAATTTGATGCTATTTATAAAAAAGAAAAAGCGGTCTACATAAATGCCATTATTTTGTATGGAGCCTTTATATATATATATATGAATCTGAACAGATCATCCATAGTTTTGACAGAAGTAGATCCATCAATTTCCGTGCTGCACGATGTGGAGTGGAGAATCTGAAGTCTGAGACTCTATGTAATGTATATGTAATTCAAGCATAAAGCAAGAGTGCAAGACATTTTTTTTAGGATGAAAATCAACAAATAAAGATACATATATTGGGTGGTGTGTACGTTGGATCCGAAAATCATATTTTGAGTTTGAATATGTATTGTGCAATTAGAATTTGTATCAATTCGGATGAATTTGAAAATTCACAGATTTTTTTTTTAAATATTTGTGTCAATACTAATCGGATAGTTCGAATTTAAACTCAAAATTTGAGGTTTTAAAGGATCCAAACTCGTGTGGATTGGAGTCGTCATGCGAATTATAATGTTATTTATCTATATCTATTTATTATTATCAATGAGATTACAGTATTATACATAGTGCATATTGGTCGATCTGTTTAATAAATTAATATTTTATTTTAAAAGTTCAAATAATTGATTTAGAATTCTGGATCGTTCAACATAATTTCTGTATAAAATGTATTTGTACATCAAATTTTGCAATTTTTAGAAACTTTTTACTTTATTTTTTTAGATCATAGGCCATTCAAGAGTAATGATTTTCCAATCAAGGTTAATATAAAATGAGGGTCCGACTCTTATTGTTACTAAATAAAACAATATTTTTCTACGTGTCTAAAACAATAGTAAAACAGAGTCTTAAATTGTAAATTTTAGTTTGCAATTGCATCTACAGATGAAAATCATTTTGAAGAGTTTAGAGTGAATATTCAAACTTTGAAAAAAAAATATTAATTTATAGTACAGACCAATATGCTTTAACCATAGCCTCACTCTATCATTATCATTATCATTATTATTATTATTATTATTTATTATTGGGAAGAGAGATTCGGAAGATAGGGGAACATAGTGTGATCTACCAATTGAAAGTATACAACAACATGAGTCGTTGGTCTCCCAATTCCCATTGCCTTGTTTGAATGTATAATGAGACTTTTGTCTATTAAGAACAAATTGGCGACGTATCGATTGGGGTGTTTACGTGGTGAATCTAAAAAGAGGCATCAGTTTGTATAATTCAAAGGACACACTTCAGAATATACAATAATTTACTTAGTTTATTTAACTATAGATTTGTAAAATATATATTTGTTAAATTTTACAGTTTCTTATTTTGAAATATTGTACAGATTCATGACGATATAAATTATTATATATATTAAGGATAAAGTATCAATTGCTATTAATACGAAGAATCAAGCACTATAATGTAAAGACTTGGCTCAATATTAGTATAAGTTAGAATCTATGAAATTGATAAAATATGATTGAGAATGAGGTACAACGGTAGATAATCGTCACAACGGTTTAATTCATACACTGCAATCCACATAGAAATCAATTTATTTTGTTGTAACGATTAATCAAACGTTAAGACGGAATAAATCATTTTGGACCTCAAAATTTGCAGAGCCAAAAGTTGTCATAACCGTTGTAACGATTGATAAGTGTTAGGGTTTTCAGTGCAATCAAACCGACCGACTGGGGCTAACCGTTACAACGGCTGATGCCAATTATCTTATTTTGTTTCTTTCTCTATAAATAGAAGCAAAATCTAAATTTTGAATAACATATTTAGCCACCTCAAATTGTAATATTCTGAATTCCTTTGAGATCTAGAATTCCACGTTGTTGCTTGTGCGTCAAACTTCAATATCTTTACCACAATCTCAAGCATACTTCACCAAACTCAACATCTTGTAAGAACACGAGTGATTTGTGTGAGAAATATTGTTTACTCATACACTAGAGCCTTGTCTGTTCCCTTCTTGTACTTTAGCCTATTTGTGTGTTCAGGCCGTGTGACTTCACTAAGGTTTGTAAGGACTCACCGGTTCCACCTTGTAATTTTTTTTATTGGGTAAAGAAAGACGCATCATCAAGAAGGTTGGGAAGCTCCGGAGACGTAGGCGTTAGTACCGAACTCCGTAATTATTTTTCGTGTCAAGTGTCTCTTAACTCCTCTATTTACTTTACGTACATTTGCTTAGTTAAGTTTTCTTGTTTCCGCCAAGAACAACTTACATACACATTAGATATATATTTGTGGTAAATTTTAAATTAATTTAGATTAAATTTTTAAAAGGCCCCGTATTCAACCCCCCCCCCCCCCCTCTAGGTGCTGTTATGGACAACAACACTTAGGTCATATTTGTATAATGAGGTTACAGTATTATTCATAGCGCATATTGGTCCATATTATAAACCAATATTTTATTTTAAAAGTTCAAATAATTGATATGGATCGTTCAATATGATCTCCGTATAAATGTATTTGTACATACAAATTTTGCAACTTTTAGAACTTTTTATAAGTAATTGTACATACAAATTTTGTAACTTTTAGAAATTTTTTACTTTTTGCTTCGAGAGATTTTTAGACCATTCAAAAGTAATGATTTTCAAATCAAAGTTAATATAAAATGAGGATTGAACTCTTATTGTTACTAAAAAAAGTTATAATTTTGTGCGTATGTAAAAAGATAGTAAAAAAAAGTCTTAAAATTGTAAATTTTAGTTTGCAAGTGCATCTTCAAATGAAAATTATGTTGAATAGTTCATAGTGACTATTCAGACTTAGAAAAAGAAAATATCAGTTTGTAGTACGGACCAATATGCGTCATGCATAGTACCATAGCCTTACTCTATTAGTATTGTTGTTGTTGTTGTTGTTGTTGTTGTTGTTGTTGTTGTTGTTGTTGTTGTGTAGAACTGGATGTTCTTAATCTTACCAAGTCATTTGGTGAGCTTTACTCCAAAATTTATTTGATTGACTCAGAATGACAAATTCAAATCGTTGAAACCAATTTACTTAACGAATGATACATTACGTGAAAAAAATATAAGTTTTCAATTATTTTAAGATAAAGTCCAATGCTAAAAAAAATGAAAAATGAATACACAAATATTAATTTATAAATCTTCTTTTATTGATCGCTTTGATTTACACTATGTTAATTTATAAATTTATAAATTTTGAATGTCAACAAATCACTCTAGTAAAGTAGATCGGTTTCAACAGTTTGAATTCGTTATTTGAAGACAATCTTATATGTTTTTTAGTTAAGCTCACAAGAACTTCGGTGAGCTTAAGAACATCACATTTCAACTCTATTATTATTGTTGTTGTTATTGTTGTTGTTGTTGTTGTTATTATTACTACTACTATTGTTATTATTATTTATTTATTTATTGGGAGGAGGAGAGATTCGGAGTCTAGGGGAACATAGTAGTGTGATCTACCAATTAAAAGCATACAACATGAGTTGCCTTTTTTGAATGTATAACGAGACTTGTTTGTTAAGAACTAATTGGCAGACGTATCGATCGACAGCCGTATCGATTGGGGTGTTTACGTGGTGTATCTAAAACAGAGGCACCATGTTCCATGTCGTTCAGATTTTTTGGTTTGAATCAGATAATTACTTTTGGAGTCTCATTCTCATGCAGTGCAGTAATATTCAGTCTATTAATTTGTCTGAATATTCAGTCAAATATTTTTATTCGGTTGCAATTCAAATATAAAATTTATATTAATCTGAATATGCAGTTTAAAACATATTACGAGGTTAGAGTATATTAACAGTGATAAAAATACCGATTTATAGTATATTAACAGTGGTTTATATCACATATTACCGGTTTAGAGTATATTAACAGTGATTTATACCACATATTACCGTGTGTGTGTGTGTGTGTGTGTATACATGAATTCTCATTTAAAATCCACATAAATATCTGCATATGCAGGATGCAGTGGCTTTTCACATACCATATATATACCGAATATTAAAACACTGTTCTTCTCATGTGATGTTCTCCATCAGTTTATATAAATTCAAAGGACACAGTTATTTCTTACAAAATTGAATACTTATCTATTTTATATTAAAATTTGGCTTCGATTCCAGCTGAAATTCATAATTTAAAATAATTCCGATGATATGAAGTACCTAATAAGATCAAGTAAATTTGCACGAATCTTAAAGCATGTCGTCTATATTTCAAATAGGCTACGAAAAAGTTTTGGTTCGGCTCTGAAATTTGAATAGCCTAATCACGAGGGATACCACAGGGGATATTCATTCTAGAAGGGATTAGATAATAAGCTAAATGAATTTTTCCATTGAAAATATATGTTGCTTTGGACAAATTCAATGTTAAAATCACCTAAATTGGAACGCTTATCCGAAATCAAAAAAGATAAGCTCAAAAAAGATGATGATCTGTTCCAATTTAGAACCGTTGTTACTAGTCACCATGTGGATTTTTACAAACTGATAAGTGATAACTACGGTAAGTATCTCTTTGTATGTCATTTGGGTTGTGTGTGTGTGTGTGTGTGTGTATAATGGAGAGGATCAATTTTTAATTTAGTGGGAAATATAATAGTTTTTGTGTGAGAGTTCGAAATTATAAAAAAAAAAAAATTGTAGATATGAAATAGTTGGATCACTTTATTTTTAATCTTTATTCAAAAAAAATAGAGAGAGAGAGATTGGCTAATATCAAAATATTTGTTCCAGAATTGTGGTGCAACTAATTAGTTTTTCAATTTTCAAAGTCTAAACAGTCGATCCAAACTGTTAGATGTGATCTCCATATTAAAATGTGCTTGGGGACCAAATTTTATATTTTTTGAAATTTTTTTTATTTATTAAACAATTTCTAAAATCGTTGATTTTAATAAATACTGGAAATTTTCTTGATAATTGAAAACAACAATTTTCAAATTGACTTAATAAATAATAAAAATATGTAAAATTTGATTTTCAAGCACATTTTAACATAGATTAATTGTTGAACGGTTCGGACTTTAAAAATATAAGAACCAAAACATTTATTCCACAGTCTAAGAATAAATGTTTTGATATTAACCAACCCCCTCTTATTTTAACATAGATTAATTGTTGAACGGTTCGGACTTTAAAAATATAAAAACCAAAGCATTTATTCCACAGCCTAAGAATAAACGTTTTGATATTAACCAACCCCTCTCTCTTTATATATTCAAAGTTTAGTCGAAATAAAAATTCAAATATGTAATTTCCGCATTTAATAAATTGGAGGAGGGCAGTTCGATGTCCAATTTGAATCATTTAATCTGCATCAAAATTCAAACAATTCTAACCCAATTGAATTGGATTCATTCTTCATGCTTTGACCGGACAAAAGGGTACAAACTAGTCTCCGTATATGTGCTTTGCTGTGATTGGGTGTTTAATTTTGGGAAATGGTAACTTGTTTTAAATGGTAATTAGTAGGAAAGCTTCCTCTCTCTCTCTCTCCTCTCTATCTCTCTCTCTCTCTCGGGATAACTTGTCATGTCAGACAGTGATTTGCAACCGGAGTATAAGCTCAAAAATGACATTATTTTTATTAGAGAAAATTGATTATTTGTCAGTTTAAAACTTCAAATTTGAAAAATGCTATTATGAGCCGGGATTAAAGGAGGTCTGGTCGTGATTAATTTTACAGTCCCAATGAGCAAAAAAGAAAATTTATAAATCATAATTAAAAAAATAATTTTATGAATGAATTATATTTTTTTTCTTACAAAAATTATAAGAATTGAAATATCATTTTGGTCTGCTATTTTTTTTTTCTGTATTTCGGCACGGTGTGATTTTATGTGGCCATTGGTATGAAAAATTGTAAAACAACACTGTACCGAAATTCCATTTTGGTCTTGAAAAGAAAAATAGCAGATTGAAATAGCATTTCAGTTCTTATGTTTCATGTAAAAAAATAATCATGTTGGTTTCGTAAAATTATTTTTTCTAATTATGGTTTAGGAAAAAAAATAAATGAGAAATAGTCTACATTTTTTTTGTTTTCTTTGGTCGGAAAAAAAGAAAAAATATAAAAAAAAAAAATTTTAAATCTGCAAAACAAAACGTAAATACTCCCAGAATCCGACTTTTACTTTCAAAAACTAGCATCCTAAGAATCCAGCCATTTAATATTATAATAATAATTATTATTATTATTATTATTAGAATAACGAGTATAGAAATTAAAAAATATATCATAATCTAAAAATTCGGTCTTCTATTATTTGTAATTTTTACAAATAAGGACTAACAGTAGAAAAATTTTAAATTAAAATTCGGTCCAGTTTTTATAAAAGGAGGCCGGACTTTTAAAGTTTTATCTTTCCCGTTTGAATTTTTTAATTTAGTATTCGATTTTATGAGTTTTTTTCCCGTAAAATTGAAAATCAACAACGTAGGCCGAAATTTTTATTTATACCATATTGAAAAAAATAATAAATAAAAAAACCACTTTTTCTGAGAAATTATAAATATGTCATGTTCGCAGTTTTAATTAGCGAACACCATGTCCACCCATCAAGATGGCAGATTTGGCCCTATATAAGGCACACCACTGTAATTTTTTTTTACTATTTTATTTCACAATTCCAAGTTCTGCGAGTAATTATAAGTTTTCTTCTTCTTTCTTCTTTAAATTTTTAGTTTAAGGTTTACGATTTAGGATTTAGGGTTTAGTATTTGGATATTATTATGGTTTATTACCAACAATTGACTAAATTAGGAAACCAACAAATTACCAACAATTAACCGATTTAGGAAATTATCAACAATTGACCGAGAAATTACCAAATTTAAGAATTTACCAAATTACGAAATTACGAAATTACGAAATTAAGAATTTACCAATTTAGGAAATTATCAAATTAAGAGTTTACCAAATTAGAAAATTCCCAAATTAGATAATTACCAAATTAGAATGTTCCAAAATTAATTATAGTATTTTTACTAGTAGAGCATATCATCCCGTAGAGACGTACCATCTTCGAGTAGAGACATATCATTTTTAATTGTAATTGATATTGACATTAAACATCAATTGTTTATCATCTTATCAATAAATTAAAGTTATATTGTCAATTTTTTTATATTAAATGCAGAGTATCAATGCGACAACGGTTCGCCACAACCGCTGGAGCTTGTGCTTTCTACTGATGATCTCGAGATATAATATTATTTAAAATAAAAAATAATAAAATCCGTACCACCAATGCAAAGGAGATCATCAATTATAAAGTAAAAATAGCACAAAGGGGACCATCACCTCTCTAGACTTACTTGTTCGGCCATTTATGGACCCTTTTGTTGATTTTCTATTCAATTATTATTATTTACAATTATATTACGCACAACAATTAATACGTAGTATTAGTATATATATAGAAAGAGGAGGGTTAAAATGCCTAGCCTTCACTATGCTTTAATTTTTTTTTAAATATTAATAAATTTAAATTTAAATTATAAACGTCAAAATTATTTTCTCTATGTGCTCGTAAAAAAATATCATATTTCAATTTTCTTTTTATGTGAATGAAATCAATCAATCATTTAAAAAATCAACACCTAGAAATGTTAGTACATTTTTACTAGCTCTTGATTGCAATCAAACCAAAATTGAAATGTCACAAATTCGTGCATAGATAAAATGATGTAGATCATATTCAACTGTTTTATTTGACTTTTAAGTTTTAAATTTTGAGTTATTAAAGTTCTTAAAAATAGAGGCATGAGGGAGGCTAAAAGAAGGCATTTGAACTCACATCGTTTAGAAATCTTAGAATAATATAAGAAAGAAGAAAGGATGAAGTGATGATGTTGAACTGAAATTAGTTTAAAGTTCATTTTAAAAAAAAACTGCACTATTGTAATTAATTTTGATGAGTATAACTAGGGATTCCTAAGTTAACCAAGTTTTACTGTGAAATCAACTCTAAAATTTATTGAATTAACTTTTCAAACGATGAATTCAGACAGTTGAAATCCTCCTATCTTACGAGTGATATGTCTACATGCGTAATTTTTTAAATTTTAAATTAATTTAGTACAAAAGTCAAGTAGCCAAAAGGAGTCGAAAAAATAAATTCATAAACCTTCTTATTTTGACCACTTTACTTTATACTAAATTAATTTGAAACTTCAAAATTTTACAGGTAGATGTATCACTCGTAAAGTATAAGAATTTCAACTGTAAGAGTTGAGTTCACAAAAATACTTGGTGAACTTAGGAACACCATAGTTCTACTCTAATTTTGATTGCTTTAGTATTAAAAAAATGGAAATTTTTTTCCATAAATTTCATAAATTAATTTTGAGGTGGATGAACGAATATAATTAATATTTTGTCAGCATTACGTTTCCAAATAAACTGTAATAAAATTGCCACCCGTGACTTTAAATTGGAATGAAATACTGATATTTACAGGACTGAAACGAAAAAAGTCAAAAAAAATTATGATTCTCGTATTAAATATTAAAATTTAACACATTTCTACATATTTTCAACATTTCGATCACGATAAAAATATAAAATATCAAAATAACTGCAAACTATATTCAATTTAATTTTTTTTTAATAAACAGGACCAGCATTTAAAAAATAAACATATCAAACCAGCGAATGCATACAGGTACATAATGCTAAATTATTTTTTCTGGAATTGATGTGACTTAAAACTATGTAACTTTCTATGCAACGCTAGATAAATGAATTATAAGACAGCTACAAGGTACACTACATAGATATGAATACATACGATCCGGAGAAGATGCGAACAACCTGACTGAGATCCTAAGAGCATCTGCATCCTTGAAACTCTTGGAGTTTCAAAGCTGACTTGGCAGTTTCTAAACCAGTTTCAGAAATGTAGATGGATTTCATATTTAGCAATTTTGTTTAATAGTTTCAAAATATGAAACTGTTTCAAAACTCTGACATGACAAAATAATCAATTCTTATTCGCTCAATTTTTAATACTATTTTAATTAAATGCTACTGTGACAACTAAGAAACTCTAATTTTAATTTCAGGGATGTAGAGATTTAGAAATTCAGAGAGTCTGAAATTTCTAAAATTCTGTTAACAGTTATTTAGAAACTCTGAGAGTTTCAGGGATACAGATGCTCTAATGCGGGCCCCACGTCTGATTCGAACAGACCACACGCGGCCACATACTCTTTGTGCCGCATATCATCGGGTCAGACATTTCGGCCGAAAACCGTATTTAATCTTGTTAGACTAGTTTATGCAGAGTACATGTGAGAAATATGACACGGCGGAACCGGTTCTGTCACAGGATGACACGACACATACGTCGTGACTCGCGTGTTCCATGTTGTAATTATTCACGTGTTGTGATCATCTTTTGAATATTTGACAGGCACGATACGTGGTCGCGCGAGTTACGTGTAATTAGGACCGCTAGGTATTGAATAGATGGTGAATCTTGACTAAGCTAAAAAAAATAGTTAAACACGAGAAACGTAACCAGTTATGTTTGGATACAGCACGTGAATAGTTACAGCATGACTAGTGTGCCGTGATCATCTCTTAACATTTTAGTCACAGCACGACACGTTTGACTGTTGACTTGATCACGGCACAGCATGACACAAGACCAAAGTCACAGTGTGTTAGTTACGACACGGCACATTTTTTCTATTGTACATGCTATACGAAATCAGGAAAAAAAAATCATGCTAAATTCGGACAAAAAAAATCAAATCAAAAGGAAAAAGGAGAGAGAATGGACAGTCGATATCAACTAAAATAATCCGGATAAAATATATAAGCGCAATAAATATTTTTACATTTCCTGAATTGGGTAAAAAAAATGATTCTGAAGTGTTACGACTCAAAATTGGAATTATTTACAAATCTGTCTAACTGAAACAACAGTTATCAAATCTAAACACAATTTTAACTAGAATTCACAGTTAGGGGTATTCATTGGGTCCGATTTGATTGTTTTGGAACAGAATCGAATAAGTTTGGATCAAATAGTTCGGTTTTTTCAGTTTAATGGTTCAGTTTGGTTTAATTTATGAAACTAAATCATAACTTCGGTTTGGTTCTGTTCAGTTTGAAAACTTTCAAAACTGAGATAACCGAACTGACTAAACTTTTATATATTATGAAATTGGTCCGGAACACCTCAGATTTATTTCTTAATATTCCGATTTATTTCTCAATATACTTCTATTTATTACAAAATAATTGTTTTTTTAATATGTTTCAGTTTGAACAAAATAGAACGAAATAAAACTTTGGTTCTGTTCAGTTCAGTGGCAATGCTAAATCGGTTTTTTTCGGTTCTATTTTTAAAAATGAAATTGTAACTTTGGTTCGTCCAATTCGGTTCAATTTCAACCGAATCAAACCAAAATAAATTATTCCTATATTTTAATAATCGCTGGATGCATTTTTTGGGATCCCACCGAAAACGAGGCTTTTAATAAATTTCAAAGCAACTTTTCATTTTCAATAAAAACGAAGACAAAAACAAACTTTTATGCGGATTTGCGTAAAATATTTATTACAAGCACGAACGAACGGTTGTTAAAATTTCCTCTTATTTGATAATATCACTGGATGCACATGTTCGAATATTTTTATTTTGGGAAATTAGAAAAATATTTTTTAGAAATGAAAGTATGATTTAATATTACTGATACATTTATATTTTTTATCCCATTCCATCTACTTTTAAAAAGAAATTATTATTTACTATATAAAAAAATCACACCGAAATCGAGCCTTAATAAATTTTAGAGTGACTGATGGGAAATTTTTTATCCGTAGAAATCAAAGAAAATGAAGTAAGAGAAACAAAAATAGTACATCAAAATTTTGATGGGTAGTAAGAACGATAAAACTCCTACCGATCCTAAATATCAAAAAGTTTGGATCAGTAGGAGTTCTACCGATCCAAACTTAGTTTTTTTTAAAAAAAAATCTGATGTATAGATGGAGGTAATTATTTTATTAGATTTCCAGTAAAACATGAAAAGTTTTTCAAACAATAGATGTAATGTTTCTATTATATCTAAATTTTAAGATATTTATTTATTTTCATAAAAAAATTATATTTTACTAGAAAAAATGAAAGGAAAAAAACAAACTAGTTTTAGGGATTAGAAAATTTCTAAAAACAAACTGGTTTCTCATATTCTCTCTCTTATTTTTCTTTAATTTCTATAAAAAATTCCCGACTGATGAGTGATAAGCCACAACTTGAGTTTTAGGGGATGAGGTTTGGTCCAAATGGCTTTGGACCGGACATCTTGCAAAGTCTCTAAAAATCATATGAATAAAGTCCGAACAGTCGATCCGAACCACTCAACTTGATTTTCATATTAAAATGTGCTCAGAGACCAAATTTTATATTTATTGGATTTTTTTTTACTATTTTTTTTAATTACGTACAGAATCACTGTTTTTGGACCGTTTAGAAACATTGATGTTATACGTATCTAAAAAAATAGTCAACAATTTTCAAAAAATATAAAAATTAATCTCTAAGCATATTTTAATATAAAAATCATATTGAACGGTTCGGATCGACTCTTCAGACTTTAATCGTACGATTTTTAGAGACTTTGGATGGTGTCTAGCCTAAATCCATTTGGATCAAATCTTATTCCGAGTTTTTAAATAAATAGGAAAACAAATAGAAACTTTTTTCCGGGTTATCCGTAATAGTACAGTTCCAACGTACATACGTGTCGCGTGTCCCCATTCCTCCGATTCGGGACCCCACCTTGCATACGTACATATATATTCATATACACAGCATTCGGACACCTCTATCTCCGTGCTTGAGCTTGACTAGTAAGAGAGAGAAACTGGACAAACAGAAACGAGTCCAGATCCCCTGTTACAATCCGATGAAACGGATCAAATGCTATCCGTTTGTATTTAAATTTTTGCGAATTTAAATATTTGAATACGAATAGTTGGTGATTATGATTTTGATTTACGTGGATATTAATTCAAGTATGTTTTAAATTATAAAATCAGACATGGTTTAAGAATTATCAATATGGTATTTTTTATTTTTCAGTTATTCGTTTGTTTACGAATTATTTATATTTAGAGAGAAAATTATATTATATTTTTTTATTAAAAATATGATTATATTTGTAATTAATATTTATTAACGAGATATATATTTTATAATGACATAACAAATTTAACATTGAAAAAATAATTTTGTTCACTATGATAACTGAATATCTAAATTATATGCTTCTATATTTAAATGGGAAAAATACTAAAGTTCCTTTTTTTATTTCCGTTTACGGATATAGATATGGAGTGGATGTCAGACGGATACAAATACGAATACGATCCAGATCTATTCGGATATTTATTAAAATGATATTAAAAGATACTAAAAAATACTAAATTTCATAGTATTTATCCAATTATAATGGTGAATAACATATTTTTTTCATAATATATATTAAAATATATTGTACATACTACTATTCAGATATGAATAATTGAAACGTAAAACCATATGATATTCTTATTCACACATATATTCAGATACGAATAATTTGATATCCACATTTAATTTTTTAAATACAAATCGGATATCATCCATACCGTTTTTCCCTCTAACCCCCAAACAATCCCTCCGTTTAAACTCCTATTTCTTGAGCTTCCATAAAGCGTGCCAGTGTTTTGTGACAGGTTTAGTTATACACAACTGGACGCAGAGAATCAACAGTAGGAAACATTCATCTCTTTACTTTTTGTTTTTCTGAGGTGAGGAAATGCACAACTCAGATACTTCGCCCCTGAACCACTGAACCACGGTCGGGTTCTTCGCGAGTCCCAATAAGAGGGACACGTGTCTCTAAAGAAGCCTCCAGGCGAGATCACTTGATTGGCTGCACAAATTCCTACTTAGACAAAAAGGCCCCCCACCTTTTCTTTGTTTTATTTCTTCTCTCTCTTCCACGTACCCTTCTTTTTTTTTTTTTGCCCTTTTTCTCTTTTCTCTTTTATCTTTTTCCTTTGATTACGTGTCCCCTTTCTCCCTGTGCAAAGGACTAGTGGGGCCCGGTTGTCCTGATGACCTTTATTACCGTGCTTTTTTTCGGTTTTGCATTTTAATTAATTCATTCATTGATTGATAATAATAATTTCTATGTTTTGCTTTTTAAAAAGAAATCGTGGAATAATTATCTGTTCTATTGTTCAGCTAGGTGGTTTTTTTGGGTTGGGTTGGGTTCGGTTCGGTTCGGTTCGGTTCGGTTAAAACCGAAATAAAATAACCAAATAAGTAACTAAAATTTTACTCTGTTTTAAATAATACAATCAAATTGATTGAAATAAATTTATCAATTGAGCTCAACAAAATTTCGATTTGTCTGATTAAACGAAAATAAGAAGATTAATCATAAAAGTAAATAACTATTTTTGTTAAGAAAATTAATTTGTAAGATGAATTTAAATTTGTTATTTCAGCTAGGAGATTTATTGGCTCGGTTCGAATTGGTTAAAACCGAAATAAAATAATCAAATAGGTAACCAAAATTTTACTTTGTTTTAAAAAATACAACCAAATAGGAAATAAAATAAATAATAGTTTGATTCGGTTCGTTTAAAACTGAAATAAAATAGTTAAATAGATACACTAAAATTTTATTTAGTTTTCAAAAATACAATCAAACCAATCGTAAATTAACTTATCAATCGAATTAAAACTGAACTGAATAGAATTTTTATTTGTTCTGTTTGACCGAAATAAGTAGATTAATTATAAAAGTAAACATTTGTTTTTTACTTTTTGTTAAATTTTTAAATCTGTAAGATGGATTTAAAATCTTGTTTAGTTCATTTTAACAGTTTTAAACCGAACCAAATAATATAAATTATGTTATAATTTTTTAATTATTTTAAATGTTTTGGTTCCGATAGGAGAAGTGTTTAAAAATTTCGGTTGTTTCGATCCAACAAGATTTTAAACATTCAATCTCGAACCGAACCATACAATTGAATCTAATTTTAAAAGTGAACCAAAACGATCTTTTTAACCAAAAAACCGAAACATTTAATCTGAATTCTCTCGATTTGGATTTAAACCTATTAAACCGGACCGATAAACACCTCTAATTTCAGCTCATTATCTTCATTATTTTTCTTTTTTGTTTTCTTCCTTTCTCCTTTATTTCGGAAATTTTTATCCATAGAAATTATAAAATTTGGATGTACGGAAATAGAAAGAATACATTGATTCTATCAAATATAGTAAGATCGGATCATTGAATCCGATCCAACTATTTATGGATCGAAATCAATAATTCAAATCCAAGTTTATTTTTTAATTTGGTCGCTGATGGGAAAATCTGAAATACGTCTACCATAGAAAATAAAGACAGAAGTGGTTCGGAAAAAATGATTCCTATCCCTAAATTTTTTATTATTAGTTTTATTTGGTGGGAGTCATTAAAAAAAAATAATGAATCGGATTTATTGAATCCGATCTACTTCTGACTGGATGAAATGTGACACACTTATTGCAAATTTCTAAACAAAATAGAAACTTGGATTTGAATCATTGATTCCGATCCATATATAGTTTGATCGAATCCGATCTTACTATATTTGATAGATCCAAGACATTCTTTCTATTTTTGTACATCCGAATTTTATAATTTCTATGAATAAAAAATTTCCCTTTTTTCTGCTATCCGTAGACTTTTTGATACAAATAATTAATTATCTTTTGGATTTTTTCCCCTACTGCTAAAATATTAAAAATTCAATATAGCATGGAACTGGCGTTACTGTCCTCTCTGTAATGTTGTTTTCTGTGTTTCCACCTTTTTGCTTTTATTACAAAGCCAATGTCCCCACATTACCTATTTAAAATTTCAATTTTTAATTCAGCTCTGTATGAATTTCAGTTCAGATTTAGTTGTGAACAATATATATAATCTGTACAGTGTACAGGTTTATTGTATATTATTGTTCTAATAGAAATTAGTTGCCGAGTTATTAATGGTGATGTTAAATTTAGTCAATGCAACATAATTTTGTATGTTGTTTATTAGTTCTTTTAAAATAATTTTACAATATTTTCAACTGAATTGCGACATTCATTGTGCCGGCATTTTTTTCCATAACCAAAATAATATTAATAACCAGGATTAAAATTTTTTTTTACCTATAACCAAACCGCCCCCCGTGGGGCGGTCTACCTTGAGACCAAACTGCCCCCCAGTGGGGCGGTCTACCTTTAAACCAACCCGCCTCCTGGGGGGCGGTCTACATTTTTTTTTTTTTGGATCTGAATCTAAAAATGAGAAATAAAATAGCAAAATAAAATCGTTAGATTTAATCTTTATTATTTTTTTTACGCACATACAAAATATTACAACATCTCACATTTGATTTTACCAATATCAAGAGCTTGCAAAAAAATACATTAATATGGATAAATTCTAAACCTTGTTTTTTTTAAATTTATTTACTCTTATAAAAATAAAATTAAAAAGTGATAATCTAAATTAAAAAATTGTTCTCTCAAATAAATGATTTGAATTGAAAGTTATAAGACTACTGTTTTATTGTATGTATATATTATATATAGATTCAACATTGTAACATGAAATATTTTGTAGTATAGTGGTTAGAGTATATGACTCTCACCCAAATGATGCGGGTTCAAGCCCCAGTGGTGACAAAAAAAATTTTCGATGTTCACAAGCAAGAAATGGACCAAGGGTCGAAAGCATCTTTTTTTTAGAAAAAACTTTAAAAGGCCATAACTTTGGCTAGGAAAGTCGGATTGGCGCGTACGACCCCAATTCGGAAAGGAGAGGAGGAGACAGTGGGGACCTTCACCTTGGGGTGTAACCCCAGGTATCCAACGAATCAGAATCGCCAAAAAATATCGTTTAGTGCCTCAAAAATTAAGTTTAAGATATTTAGTGCCTCAAAAAACCTCAGGTATCCATATTAATGTATCTTTTTGCAAGCTCTTGATATTGGTAAAATCAAATTTGAGATGTTGTAATGTTTTGTATGTGCATAAAGAAAATAATAAAGATTAAAACTAACGGTTTTATTTCTCATTTTTAGATTCAGATCAAAAAAAAAAAAAATGTAGACCGCCCCCCCAGGGGGCGGGTTGGTCTGAAGGTAGACCGCCCCATTGGGAGGTGGTTTGGTCTCAAGGTACCCCGTCCCACAGGGGGGGGGGGGGGGTTTGGTTATGGGTAAATTTTTTTTTAAATCCTGGTTATTAATATTATTTTATTTATTGTTTTGGTTATGGAAAAAAATGTCGATTCATTGTGACTAAAAGTTTTGTTGCCAGTGGTGTTGAACATGTCAGGATAAAATTAATTGTTTTTTTTTGATAGCAAGATAGAAGCTACCAGAATTACAAAAAAGATATATGTTTACAATTCCAAAAATTAAACCCTAAAACACACACAACAGTAACTCAAAGTTCAGAAATTATTAAATCAACAACAAAACTACACACCAATTCTCCTACAGTACCTCAACCACAATTATGTTTCCTCTTTAATCTCCTTTGCCAGTAACCAAGCCGGTTTGTCCTTTCGCCCAAAAATCATGGCATTGCGCTGCTTCCACACTCCTCAGAGTACCCCAAGAATTCTGGTAAGCCATATCCGCTTAGGCTCCTTCACTGTACGCTTGTATGCTTGTACGATAAAATTAATTGTTAGTCCTTGGATAGAACTATGGTGCACCGAAACTCACCGCTTCAATATCTATTATATTGATTTTAAATAAAATTAAATTGTTAAAACTAATATATTTCATAATTGATGCATTTATAAACGAAATTTATAGAGTTTCAAATTTATTTTGTATAAAGTGAAGAATTTGAAGTGGTAAAAAAAATGTTTTGCATGTTAATTTTAATGCATCAATTTTTCATTATTTTTTTACAGCATGGCTTTATACTAAATTAATTTAAATAAAAAAAACTTATGTTAAAAAAAGAGCTTGGCGAGCTTAGGAACACCCCAGTTCTACAGTAGTATTTGCACAAAATAATCGGAAATACTATCCAATTGATATACATTGAGTAGAATTCGGATGTTTGTAAGCTCACCAATTCTCTTGGTGAACTTAACTTTAAAACCTTCCGGATTGATTTCAAAGAACAAATTCAAACTACTTTAATAGATATATTTCATGATTGATTTGTTTGCTGCAAAATTTATCAATTTTCAAATTATTATACAATAAAGTCAAGCGGTAAAAAAAGATGAACAATTTAATGCATGCAAATTAACTTATATTTTTTTATCGCTTGATTTCATAGTAAATTAATTCATAATTTGTAATTTTTGTATGCCAGCGCATCACTCGAGATGAATTTCAACGGTGTGCATTCGTCTTTTGAAGTCAATACAATACATTTTGGAGCTAAGGTCACCAAAAGAGCTTGCCGAGCTTAAGAACACGCTAGTTCTACTGTAGAACCAGGGTGTTCTTAATCTCACAAAATTCTTTGTGAACTAACCACCAGAATCTATTGGATTGATGTGAAATGTTGAATAAAAACTGTTGAAACCAATCTACTTCATAAGTAATAACGTTAAGCGTTTACATGTTAAATTTATACATTTTTGAATCAATTAAGTATCAAGACAAGCATAAAAAAAATAATGAAAAATGAACGCATCAAAATTAATTTATAAACTTTTTTTACTGCTTGACTCAATACTAAATTAAGTCGAAAATTTATAAATTGAACATTCAAATACATTGTTCGTGAAGTAGATTGGTTTTAATAATTTTTTTATTGTTTGAAGTTAAGCTCACCAAAGAACTCGGTGAGCTTCAAGACAACCTAGTTCTATTATATATCACAAAAGTTGTATCTTCTAAAACATATTAAATATGAATTATTCGACACACCTGTTTTCAATTTTTCATGATTGGAATATATATTGTGGATACAATTTTTTAATCCAATTGGAGTATTATTACATGAGTTGTTAGTTACCTGAAACTTGGGAAACCAAAGGCAATCATTTTCAATATATTTCAATATATTCTATGTTTTTTTTTTCACAAAACAGGACAAAACAGAGCCTTAAACTTCGCAGCAAATTTATAATTTTGCTTGAAACTACTTTGACCCAAATAATAGTGCAAACCGAGAACAAACATAGAATATATTTTGACTTGATTAAATTAGTTGTTGTTGGTATAACTTTTGACCTAAGTTTGTACTTTTACCATAAATTATTTTCTACATATTTTCTACATAAAATAATTTAGTACATTGTACCAAAAGTCAATGGGGTCTTTAAAATGTGCTCACCCTGTATTCAGATATTTTTTTATAAAAAATAGTATCCAGAGATTACACAAGAGAAATATATCATGCACCAAGTCAAAAAGTGACAAGTGTAAGATATTTTTGTCGTGTTGTCAATCAAAAAGTAATTTTATGACATTACATAACTGTATCATTCTCAGAGAAGAATATAAAAATTATTAAATGGAACTATAGTCAACAAATTGACCATTCTGCAAATACAAAAGATCTGGGGGGATCTATTTTATACAATATTAAAAAAGAATTAATCAGATATTAATATCTTTCGATGTCTTTTACAAAATTTTCATTTTCATTTCTCAGTTTAAGAAAAATAAGGTTCATCATTATCTCCATTATATTTTATTGTGTTCTATCATTCATATGTATATGTTATACATATATTATTTATTAATAAATCAATTTTCAGTTTAAAAAATTCATTAAACAAAATTAAGTTTTGTACATAGAAAAAAATAAACTAAAAAATTCCAATTGGATTATCATTCAATTAACAGAAGGACAATAACAATTTAAATAATAACAAAAACATAACCTTTTACTGTTTTACATATTTTGCATATGAGAAAACATGTCATTATATTGGGTATTTCCAAATGGAGTTTTTTATAGTGAAAATATTGACAGTGTTAGTTTAGTTTCACATAAAGTACGAGCAATAAAATTAAGATAAAAAAACATATAATATGTGTGTTGCATGAAGTCAAACTAGCATTGTCAATATCTTCATCCGTTTATTGTTGGTGTAGATATAATCGTAAGTCAGTGTGCATTTATTAAAACTCTCAAAATTCAATTCATGTTTCCGTCGTTTTCTTAAAATTATACACACTTTTATTAAGAGGCGCATGTAAGAGAGTCATATAGGGGTCAATTGACTCCATTTTTTTTGAATTTTTTTAATATTAATGTATAATTTGTATCTAATTTAGAGTAAAATGTCATGAAACGATAAAATTGACTTTCATTCTCTGCAGGAAAATTTTATATGATTGATCCTCGTATATATTTGATCACCGTAGTTCGAAAGTCTGACTCCGCTTCTGCTTTTATCAAATATATATTTAATAAAAAATGATGAGGTCCCATTGTATACACGATATGAAGGAAAAAAAACAGAAATAAAAGGAAAAAGAAAATAGAGCATGGGGGTATGTTTAGAGCATGGTAAAGATTGGTCCCAGAAACCATATTCATAATAATGTTTCTTGTTTCTATGCAATTGTCTTTTACAAACTATTATTTTTAAGTTAACAAATCTTAGAAGAATGTTAGATCCAAAAATTTGAATAACAAAAAGATTTCCAAATGCCTCAGAATTTACACAATCAGGTTGAAGCCAGACCGTTTAATTAAGTTTGAACAAATTTAAAATGGATCCTCCTATATTTAGGGTTTATTGGTCCTAAATTTAAAATGGATCCTCCTATATGTTTAAAACATTTGTCAATAACTCATTTATTTTTTTTATTTTCCGGACTTTTTCAAAATATTTGACTGGTCAACTTGAGATTTATTGGTACTATTTTTAAGATTTATGAGCCAAATTAAATTCCAGCTGTTTTTTTTTTTGGGGTTAATTATTAACTCTTGAAAACTTATTCAGTTAAGGGAAAGGGAAAAGCAAAAGAAAGTACAGATTATAAATTAATTTTCTTTACACTTCGATTTAGATTTTACAAAATTTAAATAGTTTAAATATAGAGTTCACTTTTTTTTTTCTCTCTCAAAATTTCACATTCTGAATCAAATAAACAATAATATGATCAGGTCCGTTCACCCTCTCTTCCTTCTACTGGAGAACACCTTTAAGATAACTCAAATTTTGAGTTTAGATACGCACCATTTGATCAAAATCTCAATCAATCCGATCCAAGACAAAATATATATATATATATATATATATATATAATCAATTAGTTGCACCACAATCCTGTAACAAACGTTTTGATATCAGCGGACCTCTCTCTCTGTATATATTGACAGCATGAAGTGCTAATTTTCTCCAATTTGAATCATTAGAGCAGATCGATTCGATCATTCAATAACTAAAATATAATTCAATTTACCTGACTCAAATTTAAAATTTTGGTTTTATAAAATTTTAAAAACCTGAGTTGCAATGAAGTTGCAAGGTATGGTGACATTGCCTCCGGTCAATTGGGGCCCAAGTTTGAGCTCGTTTGTCGACTCAATGAGTCATCCATGTGAGGTCATTTTCAGTTTGAATTCATTTCTTTGTTTGAATAATTTTCGTTTTTGGTTGCTTTATTTGAGTCCGTTACTGTCATCTTTAAATTCAAACTAGGTTGGTCATATTACTATCTCGGGCCAGTCATCAGCCATGATTAAATTTTGAATCTGCTTTTTTCAAATATTTTTGAATTGTAAATTTTGTTCATAGTGCTGGATGGGGAGGGGGTGAAAACGATATAATATACGATCAGTATTCTAAAAATTAGATTTGGATATTCGATATCTGAATATCATGACTACTGATATGATTTTACGTTTTAATTATCTGTATCTGAATAGTAGATATATGTCATATATTTTAATATATATTATGAAAAAAATATTATTACTCATCATTATAATTAGATAAATATGATGAACTTTAGTAAATTTTTAATATTTTTTAATAAATATTTAATTCAATATCGTATTTTTATTTAAAAAATAAAAAAATATAAATATAATTTTACAACTATCTGTTCGGTATCCGCTTCGTTTCCACCTCTAGTGTTGAACTATATGAGGCGTCAAGTCAAGTCAATTATGGGTTCTGGTAATTTTGGATTTCTACATTGTTGGATTTGAAATATCAAATTTTTGTCGAGTTAGTCTTGGTTTGAGTTTTAAGTTTTAAATCAATAGATCATATTTGAGTGTATAATGTTCCGAAATTTTGGGTTTAGATCAATTTGGATTTTGGACAGATTTAATTTTGATAGGATTAGATATGCAGACAGTAATTAAAGCAACAGAGAAAAGATTAAAAAAAAAACATGAAAACAAAAAATAATTAATGTTGAGATTCACAAAAAATACATTAACTTGACAATTATAGAAATGATTTCTCTATTGACGTAAAATTATTTTTAAAGTTTAAAAGTTACTGTTAAATATAATAATTTTGTAATTTTCAAATGTTTGATAAATGATTTTTTCAAAAACAAGAAATTGTTTTTAATTATAATTAAAAGAAAAAGAACTTCATATTCAACTTAGGTAGGGATGTAAAAAAGTCGTATTGTGATTGAACACAAAACACCTGTCTGTCAATTACGCGCGGTGACTTGCTTGTTCAATATCATATTCATTCTAAAAAAATGATATGACACCAAATGCCAGGAAACACGATATAATACATGATCGATCGCATTACCATATTTATATATAGTTTTTACATTTTTTTTTGCATATTTTTGTAATTTATTTAAAAAAAAATAAAAAATTATAAAAAATAGTTAAATATGATTAAATATGATTCACATGTGATCATAACATGTGTGATGTATAGGGCTGTCAAAAAAGCTCGTAGCACGTGGCTCGCTCGTGACTCACATTTGGCTCGATCGGTAACAGCTCGTTCGATAGTGGACCGAGCTGTTAACGAGCTGGCTCGCTAATAGCTCGGGTCAAAAGTTAACGAGTTTGAGCTGGGACCTAGCTCAGCTAGGCATCAATTTGTGAATTTGTATGAATTTGTGTGTATTTTCTTGGTCTAGCTCGGTTCAGCTTGGTCTAAAAAGGTTTGTAAAATTTATTTTCTTTTTAAAACAAGGTCCAACCAAACCTAGTGAGCCAGCTCATTAGCTCGCGAGCTGGCTCGTCACGAGTTTGAGCTGAGATTTTAGCTCGTGAGCTGTTAACGAGCTGGCTCGCTAACAGCTCGGTCCAGAACTAACGAGCTGAGCTAAGGCCTAGTTCGGCCCGAGATTGCTCATTTACAGCCTGATCAGTATGCCATATTATTTACAAAATTTTAATTCCAAAACGATATAATTAATGAAAACTTCACTTTAATATGACAAAAAAAAAGTGACAATAATACGATATGATATGACACGATAAGAATTTATGTCCTGGGCTCAAGGTGGATGCCAACTTTCAAATAAATAAACATGCTGTTATTCCCAAGAAATAACAGGAACCTGTTATTCCCATTCCATCTCAACCGTTGGTATTTGTCGAGATTCGTGCATAAGAACTTATTTCTTTGAAATTGGCGCTTGCAAAAGTTTAAACGGTTCGGATCGAATAACAGGTTGCTGTTATTAAGAATGAATAACAGAAGATTTATTTCCAACTTTCAAAAATATCCCGAGAATGAACGAAGATCCCCAAGATTCAATTTAACATTCCACGTGGTTAATACGGATCGATCTGGACCCTACACGTCTCTATCGTACTCCTTCCACGTCTTGTTCACAAGTTACAAGTTTCTACACCTGGAGCACTTCCGTCTCCAAAGAAAATAGCTCCATCCTCAAATATCTAACCTAAAGATCACATTTATTCGGTGCACCGGTGCATCGAGAAAATATCACAAGAGTACGTTTCTGTCGACCCCACGGCTCTTGCAATCTTCTCCTTCGCTGGCGCGTATCGACCACACGCCATCTTAATCCAACGGCTGTCGTTAACCTTCTCTCGCGCCTCTCTATTAATAGCGCCTCGTCTCCTTCCGTTTGTAATTCCTCTTTCCTCTCATGCTTTGTTTTACTGCGATCTGCGAGATTAACAGTTGCATCGAAACTAACAAAACGCACCAAATTTTTTGAAATTTTGAAAAGGGAAGGAATGATGGGAGGTTCTAACGATAATTCTTCCATGTTGGTATCTACTCGGAGGAGGTCGCTCGATCTCATGCGTATGAAATCGGTGGATACAGGCGTAGCTATGTTGGATTTTGAACCCGCTAAGAGGACAAGGTGTCCGGATTCAAGCTCTGATCAGGATTCTTCTAACAGCTCTTCTCCTACATCTTGTTCTTCTCAAGAGGAGGCAGTGAAAGTGAGAACCTGTGACCATGGCGTGGTATCAGTGATAGGTATACTCCAAGAGGATAAAAACCATAAAATATATTATTGCAAGTATACACCGTAAATTTTTCTAGTTAAAACTTCAAAGATATTATCTTTTGCTGTTTAAGTAAAATTTCACCACACCTTTTGGTTGGTCCTGATATGATTTTACTTAACTAAAAAAGTCTAAAATTTCTCCGTGCTTAAATGACATTTCTTTTGGTGGTCGTTGTGAGCCCTTAGAAATTTTGAACTTTCAACAGGTAGGAGGAGAGAAATGGAGGATGCAGTGGCAATTGTACCGGGCCTCACTGGGGAGGTTTCTGGTGCCGGGTACGATTTCTACGGAGTCTACGATGGCCATGGTGGGGCCAGCGTGGCCTACACCTGCCGGGACCGCATGCATCTGGTATTGGCTGAGGAGGTGGCGAAGCAAAAACAGGGAGGTGGTGAGAAGTTGAGCTGGGAGATGGCCTTGACAGAGAGCTTCCAAAGAGTTGATGCAGAGGCAGCGCTGAGTAGTGAGATTCGACACGTGGTGGATGGCACAGTGGGGTCCACTGCTGTGGTGGCAGTGGTGGAGTCTAGTAGGATTGTCGTGGCAAACTGTGGCGACTCGAGGGCCGTGCTATCGCGTGCCGGGAAGGCCGTGGCTCTTTCGTGTGATCATAAGGTGAGGATCTGGTAAATTTGTCTGAAATAATTAGTTCTGTAGTTTTCTTAAATTTTAGTTTAGTTAGTGATTGTTTGGTTCTTCTTGTTCTCCTAATAAATGAACAGTTAGGGAATGTTTCTTCTGTATACTTTTTAGAAATAAATGTAGGTGGCAGAAGGTTAGTTATTCAATGTAGTTTCTCTGTTTTGCTTCTTCTTTTCATGTTAAGACTCTGTTTTTTCCTTTCATTTTTACATTACTAAACGAAGCATGGTGGTTTTAAAAGTTTGCTCTTTTCACAAAAAAAAAAGAGGGTTACATAATAAGAAGCTAAACACACACATAACGTAAATTTGTAGTAGTATTTTGAATGAAACCATAAATCAGTAAAACTAGTTTTTGTCTGTTAAGTGCCTAAATTTTGTGCACTGTATTAGTATCTGTCAAAGCAGCAGTAAAATATCTTTGTTTAATTTCTCTTGAGGTTTCCTATTTTGCTTCTTCATTTAGAGACATGCTTCCCTTTTACTTTATATAGTTATCACCTTAACATGCTTAGCTTTTCTTGATACATGTTAATTTGGTAATTTAATTTTATGTATTCTTTGTAGCCTGACAGACCGGATGAATTGGCAAGAGTCGAAGCGGCCGGCGGAAAGGTGATAAATTGGAATGGATACCGTGTTCTGGGTGTTCTTGCCACGTCCCGATCCATTGGTACTTTTCTTTTACTTTTTGTGATATAGTGTGTTGATTAATTGTTAGTTCATTTAGAGTATTAAATAGTGATTTCATTTGATATGCTTGCTATGAAGGTTACTTGAATGATAAACCTCTGTTGCAAACCTACCGCTTAATTAATTTGTTAATCCTGAGCTGACTATGAATTTTTATATATTCTTAATCATAAGCTTAACCTAACCTGATCTTTATACCTAATTGCACCTAATTAAACACCCTAAACCTTAATCTTTATGAATAATAATTAAAGTTTAAGTACGTGTCAAGCTGTTGATCTACGTTGCAAATACCTCCAATTGTAGTTAAGCAACCTTAGACCAAACAAATATTTTGAACAAGTCCTTATAATTAAATCTTACTCTGTCCTAAGAAAAATGAAAAATTATGGCCCACAAATGTTTATCATCTTTTTACCGAAATTTTTTTAGTTAACACTCCATTAAATCCTAATGAAACAAATACCACCTAATCAACTTATTTAACAAAATACCACTCACACCTCTCCAGTCTGCACCCACGCCTCTCCAGTCCGTGCACCAAAATAGGCTGGTGCGCACCCTACAATTTCTGAAGGTACCCTTTCCCTGGTTGGTGCACAGACTGGAGAGGCTTGGGTGGTATTTTGTTAAATAAGTTGATTAGGGTGATATTTGTTTAATTAAGATTTAATGGGGTGTTAACTAAAAAAAAATTTGAATCTTTTTATATTGGTTCTTAGCCAACAAATGAAAATTTGAAAACATCATACTAGATTTGGAACTTGAAGCATAGTATGGATTACAATGTATCTAGACAAAATCCATGAAACATTTATTTTCTTCATTATTGAATCCCATATATAGTTGTCTAGAATGATGGAAGATGGTTTAGTTAATGCGGTTCATTCACTTGAACTTTTACTAAACAAAGATTGATTTGATGTGTTAATTAATTCCACTAATTACGACACCTAACTATTTTACTTTTACTAAACAGGAGATCACTATCTGAAGCCTTACGTGACACCTGAACCAGAAGTGACGGTCATTGACCGAACTACCCGGGATGAATTCCTGATATTAGCTAGTGATGGCCTATGGGATGTCATTACCAACGAAATTGCGTGCAAACTCGTGAGGAACTGCTTACGGGGCCGCATTCCCAGGTTGTTTCCCAACTCAGTTACTGGCACCACGGCTGCTGATGCAGCCGCATTGCTTGCCGAAGTGGCGGTGTCACGAGGTAGCAAAGATAACATCAGTGTAGTTGTAGTCGAGCTGAAAAAACTTAGGCGTTCTTCAGATAAAAAACAGGGATGATTTTGCTAATCTAACCTTTTATAAGGGGAGTTTGGCAAGGTATAATTGCTCCCCTTTTTTTGGTTTTTTTTCCTTCTTCCTATTTTTGTTAACTGAAAACAAGTTTGAGGTTTTTGTAATATTAATCCGGGAAATCAATCCTCTGATGTAGAATTTGGAAAATATTTAAAACTCTAATGCAATGCTAAATAAAGCATGCAATGTAAATATCTATCAATTTGAATTGGTATTGGTGACCGAATCTGGATCAATGAATTCTAATTTTTTGATAAATTATCTTTTTTAAGAAATTATGGTGAATTTTGTTGGGCTATTGTGGTGCCACCTGAATACGGATTCCTTGCTAATTTTTAGTTTAATAGATTAAATTTAGATATATGGCCACGTTTTTATGTTTATTTGTAAGATCATGTTTTTTATTTCCAACCTTTTGTTTTCTTATCGACACGTTTGTACCGAATTTTTGATATTTCGGGTCAAAAATAAAAGATCTCTGATTAGTTAAAGATAATTTGAGAACGACATGCCCAACCAAATCATTCTATATTTTTTTTCCCATTAGGTGGAATATCTTTTGATATCTGTTCTCTGCATAATTTTTTATATTTAGAAATATACTAAGAATTTTTTATATTTTTTATATGTTAAATTTTTTATCCAGAATCAGAAAGATTTTTTTAATTTCCAGTGCACTATTAAGGAAGCGTTTATGAGTCATTTGCTAAATAATTGTAGCCTGCCACACTGATCCAAATTTGTTACTAATATGTATTAAAATAATATTAAGGAATCAAATAAAATATGGTAAATTAAAAAAATTATGAATAATATTAATTTAATTATTTATTGTATTGAATTGTGACTATTTGATAGAGGTAAAAACGGTATGATAGTATTCAATCTATCTTCAAAAATTTAGATGTGGATATCTGAATTTGCTAAATAACTGTTGCCTGCCACACTAATTCAAATTTGCTGAATTTTTTTATTAATATCATTTTCTAAAAAAATAATAAACCAAAAGACCACTAAAATTGAGAAATTTCATATTTATTAGGGTCATGACGACAAATAGTGGCTTCATTCTTGGAGGTTGCTATTTGTCATTTTGGCCCCTCAAAAACTAAAAAAATTCAGTATATGATAGTGCATTTTTTGATTTTTGAGAGGTTGCGGACAAATGGTGGGCCATGATAAATATGAATTTCTCCAAAATTTATGGTTTTTTTATTTAGTTTTTGAGAATGGCATTAATAACAATTTTGGCCAAATTTGTTACTAATATGTATTAAAATAATTTTAAGGAATCAAATCAAATATGGTAAAGAAAAAAATAAAAAAATAATGAATAAAAATAATTTAATTATTTATTTATTGAATTGTGACTGTTTGAATATTATTTTTTTAGGATTAAGATGATTTTTTTTAAACGAAAACGACAATTACAACATACGCCCGGTAAGTTCAATATATGATTTTTTAAGCTGAATGAGGTGATATTAAGAAATTGAAGTTTTATATAAAAAATATGCCTGTGTTAAAGTTTGAATTTTAATATTTACTTTTTTTTAGGTATCCGGCCTTGTTCTTCTTCTTGGTTTTTTTTTTCATCATTTATAAAGCCTACAACGGCTTAATTTAATATTTATTTGTTCAATTTGAAAAGTAAAACAAATTTTTAGGCAACATAATTTCTTTAAACTATGTACAACCTGGTGTAAGCATCATAATTTTTATTTATTAATACTGCTCATTTCAAAGTGATTAAATCACATAAATTTTTTGTGACCAAGTTACATATTTGTATAATTTTTTTGTGGAACCGAATTAATTATTTTGTTCTTTAAAATTTGTTTAAATGATTTGGTTCCTTTTAGTGCATATATAAATTATCTTTCTAATATCCGACAAAATGTTAATGTATTTCTAAAAATAAAAAAATTTCTGCCCCAGTTTCTCCTCCTCAGGATCTGTCATGCGCCATATCTTTATTTTATTTATTTTGTTGGTTTGTACCTTAGTACCTTACCTCTTTTTTTAACAAAGTTTTTCTCCTCATTGTTTATTTATTATTCTTTTATATATTGTATTTGATATATCCGTGATTGTTATTGTATATATATATTTCTGCCTGATACGCTCATATAATGTATAACCAATGTAACATAATTTTTTTTTACGGTTAATGTAACATCATTTATTAACACACTCATATATGCTTATAAATATGGGACCATTTAAGTTTAAACTAGCATAATTTAAATATACACATGACTTTACAATTTTGAATATTGAATTCACCATGATAGATCATAAGAAAATTTTAAATTTTAAATTATGAATAATTCAAATATAAACAACGATCGAACAATATAATTAAGTTTACGTACCAACTAATACGAGTTTTTTTTAATATGAATACTATGATTTTAATTATAAACAATTAATAATATAACTTTTAAGTATTCGAAATATATTTTTAATATTTGATAGTATAAATATATACCTTGCATAAGAATATAAAGATTATATTAAAAATAAATTTTTATGTAGTGTTTGTTTTATTATTTTTTGATTGCTTCAATTTTTTATACTAAAATTATTCAAATTTTGTACGTAAACTCTTTTCATTCGTGAAATAGATTTGTTTTAACATTTTGAATTCATCATTTCTGATAAATTTTGGATTTAAACTCACCAAGAAGTTTGATGAGCGTTTTAAGTACAACCTATTTCAACTCATGCAGGTAAATATCCATCGAATTATAAACTTGAAAATATTTTTTTTGTGAAATTTATTCGACGTGAGAATAAACTTAATTTAATTTAATTTAATTTGTGTTGAAACAAACCTGTACTATATTGGATTTTAGCTTTTTAAGTACAACCCATTTCAACTCACGCAGGCAAATGTCCATCGAATTATAACATAAAATTACCATTTAAGTTTTAAAAAGACACAATCAATATTTAAATATGACTATTCAGATAAAAAAAAAGGTATGAAATTGATAGATAGATTGATTTTGTGTACAGGAATTTCATTTCTACATAAAACATGAGATTTGATTCCCTCATGGTCATGGATACCTCTCTAAAAAATCAACGCAATAATTTATTACAGCCAATGCCCATAGCGGCATAGCCACTATGGTCGCGCTATTTTGTTAGATTCAGCGTTGTAAAATGCGGTTCATGCGGCTGCATATGCGTATGTAGTCTAATTCCGTATAAAAATTTTCATGCAGTCTCAAATGTGCAGTTTTGCATATGCGGCCACATATTGGGCAGCATGAAAATCTGCATATGTCCGCATATGTCTGCATATTGATTTTAATGGGAATATATTGCATATGTGCGAATTTATTGTCCGCATGAAATTCCGCATATGCGGCCGCATATCACATATGCGGTATGCAGTGGCCTTCCGTATGCATGAACAAAACCGCATTTTACAACATTGGTTAGATTAGATGTGAGCATGGTCTCCCTCCCTGCCCACATCTAATCTAACAAAATAGTGCGAGGGACAGAGCGTTGCGCGTGTACGCAACTTTAGACCAACAATTTTTATATTTTAAATTTTTTTGCAATGACCAACTATTTTTATTATTTATAGTAAAATGAATAATAGAGAGAATTGTTGGTATACTCAAAATATTCTAAATTACCTATTTCTTCATCAAAACACTCAGCCTTTGTATTTCTTTATTTTTAATTAGGACAGTTGTTATCATATCCATCAAAAACTTCTAATTATCCAACTTCCCCGTCAAAACTTCATACTTGTTTATTTTGCCACTAAAAACAAATAATTATTCCTAAATAAAAACAGCTGGAGGCATGAATCATGTTGGCATTTCTCATCATGATATAAGAAACGTTGAAAATTTGCTCCTCATGCACTTTTGGGTAAAATATAAACTAAAAAATAAATAAAAGAAAAACAAAAGGCAAGTTGGAATTTTCCTTTGGATATATAGAACTCAAATTGGAAAGAACTGGTAAGCAGAAATTTCCCAGCAATTCCTATATGACAAGTCACAAAAAAGTACCTATCTAGAATGAGAAATTTTTTATTCATAGAAATTATAAAATTGAGATATACAGAAACAGAAAGAGTACACTGTTTTCAACAAATATAATAAGATCGGAAGCATTGAGGGCGATCCAACTATTTATGGACCGGAGACATTGATTCAGATCCATGTTTTAACTCTTTTTTTTTTTTTTTTAAATGTTGAAATTTTTAATTAAGGTTGTAATAAACGTTAAAAAAAAACAAAACAAAACATTGATCTGAATCAATGCCTTCGATCTATAAACATAGATCTGAATCAATGCTTTTGATCCATAAACATGGATCGCGCTCAATGTATCCGATCTTACTATATTTGTTGAATACGAGGTACTCTTTCTGTTTCCGTACATCTCAATTTTATAATTTCTGTGGATAAAAATTTTCGTCTAGAATGTCAGAGTATTTTCAGTTTTCTCTTTGAAAAAGGCTCTTTAATTAATTAGAAAAAAATAATAATCAGATAAAACTTGATCTTTTGAGAATCATTAATTTATGAAGTTATTTAAAGGCTTAATGCAATAAAGATTCTATTTTACTTTCTTCTTAGATCAAGCAAAAGAACCTGGTCCATTTTATTCTTACCTGCAACGTGGGCTATCATACCTAAGGTTTTGCTTCACATGGCGCAAGCCTACAAAAATAAATAATAATAAATTCTGCTTCTACGATTTTGTGTTACTTTATTTCAAATTTGTCATTTTTTTTCTTTTTCTTTTTCTTTTTCTAGTAGGGTTACATTTCTCTGTATAGCTTAACATACACTTAAAAAATGAGAAACCGATTTATTAAAAACAATTGCTAATTAATTGTATGAATGTAAGAATTATGAAATTAATTCCTTGTTACTTTTTTTTACAACCGTTTGTAATTGCTAATTAGTTTTATGAATAGAGATGCTCTAAGTAGTAACCTTAGTGAATTTAGATTCAATCAGATAATTGATTTGGTAGAATAAGATCCGGAACCATTTATTTTAATATGACATAAATCTTATAATAATTATATTCATCTCTGCACTACAATCTCTTCTCTATTCCTGCAGCTGATATCTCGTTATTTTAGCTACATTTCCGACCTAATCTTGTACCAAAACCTGTGTCCAAAACAGTAAAATCATGTTTATTGCATTGATTATCTATAGAATATGGTACTGCTGCGCTTTTGTTTGTTTATTGTAGGAAATGGGCGAAGAAAGGGTGAAATCTAGCAATCTGGACTTCCCACACGGGCCGAGTCACAATCCACACGGACCGTGTCATACCCTACTCGACCTCTCATGCTAGCGCTGCACGACTCGGACAAGAGACACAGGCACACGGCCCTTGTCAACTCTGACACGGCCCTTGTCAACTCTTACACGGCCTTTGTCAGACAAATCCGGCAGTTAATCTAAGTTTTCAGATTGATGCCTAATTAAAAGAGGGCGGTTATGGAGTATAAAAGAACGACCCCTTGGGCCAGAAAAGGAACAATTCGTACAGAACATAGGATCCAATCAGACAGAGACCAATCTAAGGAGAGTTTTACAACACCCAACTTGGAGACGAAGATAATCAATGCAATAAACATGATTTTACTTTCTTCGTATTTTCGGTCTTTGCAATGAATTGTTTATCTCGCTTTTATTTTTATGTTTTAGAAACCATGTTTGAGTAGTTTCTTTAGTTTCTTGGGATATGATATAGTCGAATGCTTTGTTTACTGTTAGTTGTTTGATTATGTTTGATATTCTGATTTTGCTTGTTTGCGTATGAGTTTTATTGCTTATCTGCGTTGCTCGATTATTATTTGGTTCTTACCATTAGGCTTGGCCACATCTAACAAGGTACTGCGTCCAATTTGATCTTTCAACCAGACCAAGGCATTTGAGGTAAGTCGATGAACCGAGAGGGAGACTAATTAGTAACCGAGAGGTGAGCTTTTCAGCAATCGAGAGATTGTGAATACCTTTAGTAAACCAAACAAGTAACTTAGGTCATTCAAACCAACGAACGAGAGTTTAGGTTAGAACCCTAAGAGGATTGAATTGTATTTCCATTATCGAGTTTATTAAGCCAACAAACGAGAGTTGAGGTTTAGAAACATCAGGTATGGTCAGTTCACCCTATACGGAATCAATCAGCACAGAAACCAGACAACTACAGTCTCACTCGAGTCTGACACGGACCGTGTAGGAGACTACACGGGCCGTGTGACAGGGGTCGTGTACGAGAGTACACGGGTCGTGTCAGGCAAGAGGCGGAGTTGCAGACGAAGTCAGAAACCCAGGAAACGCTTGTTTTAATTATTTTTAAACTCCAGTTTAGTTTATTTGCAATCTTATATTATCATCAACCAAAATTTCAACCAACTCAACCCCTTTGAACACTTCTAGTTTAAGGATAAATTAGGTAGAAATCTAGTTAAGTTATTGAACCGTCCTGTGGATCGATACCCGATATTACCAGCTATAGGATTGTACACTTGCAGTCTGAATCAAAAGTAGAATCGAGGTTTAAAAGGTACAGCTTGCTGTACTGAAACTTTGTAGTACACTTTTGTGCGAACAGCAGCTACAGTAGAGGAAGGTTGTACTATATGGTCCTCCATTTACTAATTCCTGCAGTTGTTCCCGTGTCAATCTTTATAAGTATAAATACTTAGGAAATAAGAGATTAATACTTGCATGCATAACTTGATATGATGATCCTCTTTTTTCAATTTTCTAATGGTTCCCGAGTCAACCTTTCTCTAATAAACCTTGTATCCCCACATCAACATTCTTATAAAAAAATAGTTGACATCATAGGTATAAATACTTTAGTGCATAGGTATCAATACTTGCAAAACAAGATATTAATACTTATAAAATAAAATATTAATACTTTGATGTATAACTTGATATGATCAAATGCCTAATATAAATACTTCAGGTCATAGGTATAAATACTTCAAATACTTGATATTAATACTTTCAGACATCATTCAACACCATATGTAAAAAAATATTAAGTATTGTGGTCCTTCCATATAGTTATGGCAATATTGATATTTTTAGAAACGTGTATGCCCCGCCCTTGGTCTCCGCATTTAGTTTGAATGACCCCCACATGTATTAATGGTGCAGAGATAGTTTTGGAGATTTAATTAGGGAGAATTATTTACGTTAAAATACTTTCGTGAATAGTATAAATATTTATCTAAATAGATACAAATACTTTCATTCATAGATTTTAATATTTTAGAAATTGTGCGGAACAATACATATTATATAAAGAAATTGTGAATTATCAGCGTCCTAAATCTTAAAAGCGGGGTTAAATTCCTCTATTAAATGAAACTTATTGGGTCTTCTTCATAAAATTTAGATCGTGTTATAGTAATTTGTCTTTCTTCTAGTGAATTGCAACTAGAGGTCAAAAGAGAAGAGAAAGATATTGGAAAAAAAATGAACAAACAGAGAAGAAGATATGTAGAGAGCACTGAGGAGGATAAAATAGTTATCTTTTTAAGAAAAGACATAGAATGACCTTTTGTTAAAAATGAAATGCCGGTCAATTGCAAGAAAGTAACAACACAACATAGCATTTAGACAGGCCAATAATTGGATTAGTTGCCATTTTCAATTGATCTAATTTTCTACATAACCTGTTCCAAGTCAAGAAAAAGGAGGATAGTTCGTGATAGATTTGATGAGTCAGCGGTAAAAAAAAAACAGTTTCTTTATGGAAATGAAACCCTCATGAATTGGGCAGAAGTAGCACTAAGATCGGTGACCTCTTGGGAAGTCCCTGTGTTACTGATTCCGGTTGGATTTCATTTCTAGTCTTTCCCAACTTGTTTGGAAATAATGGCTTTGAAGAAGAAGAAGAAAAATTGGGCTAACATTGTGAGTTTTCTTAAGATTAAACGAGGATTGTATCCTGAAACTATTTCAACAATTTTGTACTTATTTTATTTTAAGTTTCAGTGAATTCATTCATATTTCCTTCTCCTTTTGTAAATGTTTTTTTTTAACATTGTGATCATGTTTCTATGCGTGCATTTTGAAATTTCAAATTGATTACTCAGGCAAATCCAGCAAGCACCCAGCCCGTCTTTTACTAAATGGGCCATCAAGCCCAAGAGTTCTGGGCTCAGGCAAGGGGCCATGAAGCCTCATGTTTTTATATTCTCTTTGTTTACAAGTTGGGCTTATTTTCTTTCTCAAAGGACAGTACTTGGCATATTGACTTAGATAGAGAGCTAATTATCATAATAATCTAATAAAGATATGCTTACATTTATTTATTTGTGAGTAAATATTGGAGGTCAAGTATGGGTTTTGAACCTGCGATCTCTCATACGGGAGGGAATTACATTTGCCACTAGATCAAATGCTAGAGTCAAATGCTGGTTTTCGGTATGCTTTCAGTTTAAAGGAAGTATAAATCGTTCAAGGTAATTCGTAAGAAAGGCTAAAAACTTGGCAAAAAAAAAAAAATAGAGATTTGATATCTCGTTATTTTAGCTACATTTCCGACCAAACCTTGTACAAAACCTGTGTCAAAAACTGTAAAATCATGTTTATTACATTGATTATCTATAGAATATGGTACTGCTGCGCTTTTGTTTGTTTATTGTAGGAAACGGGCGAAGAAAGGGTGAAATCTGGCAATCTAGACAACCCACACGGGCCGAGTCACAATCCACACGGACCGTGTCATACCCTACTCGACCCCCTACACAGGCGCTGCACGACCCGGACAAGAGACACAGGAACACGGTCCGTACAACATCTCACACGGACCGTGTCAGACAAATCCGGCAGTTAATCTAAGTTTTCAGATTAATGCCTAATTAAAGATGGACGGTTATGGAGAATAAAAAGGACGACCCCTTGGGCCAGAAAGGCATCCAATCATACAGAGACCAATCCAAGGAGAGTTTGACAACAACCAACTTGGAGACGAAGGAGAGAGGAGAAAATCGAGAGATTCCGACGAACTTTCTTCGTATTTTCGGTCTTTGCAATGAATTGTTTATCTCGCTTTTATTTTTCTGTTTTAGAAACCATGTTTGAGTATATTTGAATGAAATTATGTTTATTTATAATGGATGATTGGATATTTTTATGTTGTGATACAGAAATTAGATATTTTTTAAAAGTTCATGTATAAAATGGAACTTACTCAATTATTTAAAACCTTGGTTGAGGACCCCCTATTTACAAGCAAACCATACCAGTAAGATGGTAATGTTGGTATTTTCCTGAAACAAATAGCGCATTTCGCGTAAGAATTAATTGCTCATAATGCTGATACTATCCTCTGTTCCAGCTAGATAACTTCTGTTGAAAAGTTCAGGTTATCTCTCGAGTCTATTAAAAATTTATAAAATGTAAACATATCTTTATTAAAAAATTTAGAAAATGTAAACAAGCTTAATTTTTTTTTTTTGTACTATTGTTACACAAGAAGTAAGATTAATGATATGAATTCGACAATTAAAATTTAAAAATTTACAATATAAACATCAAAGAAAAATTATAATATCTGATAACACTATAAATAATGATACTAAAACCCTCCTCTGTTTCTTAAATATATATAGGAAACAGCTAAAATCCAGACTTAGCATCTGTATATTCAAGATACCAAAACCCTCCTCTGTTTCTCAAATATATTAACTGTTACAACACTATACTTTTAAGAGTGGAAAAAACGCGCCATGCCGTGCCGTACTGTAACTAGCACAATGTGATTTTGGTCTCGTGCCATGCCGTGTCGTGACTAAGTGAACAGTCATACGTGCCGTCATGCCGTGCCGTGATCAAAATATCGAGGGGTGGTCATGGCACGCGAATGGTCAAGACAGGCGAGTCACGCCGTGACTGTGTCCAAACGTAACTTGTTACGCTTCTCACGTTTAACTATTTTTTTTTCATAATTTATGTTAGTTTATTAAAGATTTACCATGTGATTAAGACCGGATCTTTTGCGTGCCGTGCTGTGCCAAATTTTCAAAAGATAATCACAGTACACGAATAATCACAGTACAGAACACACGAATCACGATATAAAACAGTC